>JANHFX010010919.1:61010-74652 GCA_027560015.1 Chloroceryle amazona | reverse complement strand
TCCCACTAACTCCATTTGCCACTCCCTAGTTCTTAGGGTAAAAAAAGAGAGCAATTGACTCTCTCTGCCTCCTCTGTGTCACTATGATTTTAAAGATAAGAGAAAGAAAAGATTCAAGCTGGCCTGGAAGCAGTATTTGCTGGCCATGTGTGGAGCTCAGAGTAGACAAACAGATATACCTGCCCTGCATCTATGTCTAGAAAAGCCTAGCATGCTATCTCAGAGTGAGCGCAGCACCCAGACCAAAAAAAAACTGTAGCCCCTTCTGAGTCTTCTTCACCAATTCCCTGGACACTCTACTGTTCACCTGGGCAGGCCTGGCTAATGCCTGCTAGGTGCAGGTGGGGAACCAAGAGGGTCCTGTCACCTTACTAGGGGTCTGCAGAGCTTTCTGTCTGCCAGTGAGAGGGCTTTGGAGCATTTCACCTGGGGCAATCAAAGATATAATGGAGGGAAGTGCCACCAGAAGTGTATGCCAAGGAACATCAGTGAGTGCCAGTTTGAGGCCCTCCAACAGGAGTGTCATTCACAATGTTGAAGGGGAATTTCCAACCTGAGGCCTTAGCAGGATGGACCAGACAGCAGAAGCACTACCACCCACTCCCACCTGTGACCATCTGCCAGTGCCAGTGACCCCTGCAGAGCCTCCAGGCACCTTTACAAATTATGCCTGGAGGTCACCAGCAAACAAGCACATCTGGATGGACAACATTTATGCAGAATTGTGCATGGGGTCTGATATCAACCAGAGTACCCCCACACCAGTCAGTGGTGAACTCCAAAATGCTCTGGTGTTTGACCTATCAGTGGAGGGTGAGAATTGCAAAATAAGAGATAGACCTGTGGTCTGGTAAGAAGCAAGAGGTCTTCTATCAGTCTTGTGTCTTCCAGGGAAGTATTTCAATTATTATTTTATTTTTTTACATAAGGCAGGATGGGCTGTGCATCTCGCCTTCCAGACCATGCTCTCTGACCAGCACATCGGCAGAGACCCAGCACCCAGACTAGCCCAAACGTGTGTGTCAGGAAGGGTTCACAGACCTCAGTTTTGTTTACTCTGATTTGCAGTCACAGGAGGATGCTGCTGCAGGGAAATTCTCTTTGTTTCTCGAGCTCCTCTAAGGACCAGACCAGAGCAAAGCCGGTGTTTACATTCCCTGTCTTTCCAATTCATCCACCCCAGGCTGTAGCCCCAGTCAGGCTTCTGGGCATGCTTCATCAGGGTGGGCTCAGGGGGTTCCCATCTCTCCCAGGCAGGCTGGGGTGCCCTGCCCCTCTGCATCTGCCTACAGGCTTGCCTCCGGTCTGAGCCAGCCCCCATAAACAAGGGTCAGGGGGGTGGGAAGGCTCTTTACTCCCTTGTAGGCTGGCTCTGAATTGCAGGTGGCACAATAAACAAAGGGTGAGAACTTTCCTTGTGTGCTGCAATGAGACTTTGGCTTACTTGAGCCAGCTCCCAGGGAGAGCTTTTTTGGTCTCCTGGCTAAAAGTGTCTTTCTGTGAAGCCAATTCAGCTTGCTTGCATTTGACAACATGAAGAGGTTTCTTCACATGACAGTAATAATGTATTTTTACACTTTATGGCATGTGTCTCCTCTCTGGACTCCAAACTCTCAGGGATGATCTTTATTCCCATACACCCATAATTTCTCTCCCTTGTCTGCCAACATTTACCTTTACATACAGAACGCTACATCATGCACCCATGTTCCTCTTGTATTTGGTTGTACAGGGAGTGGTTGTCCATTCTGCCTGGAGGAAGCAATCACTCTTCTGAGGAGAGAAAGAAATCATCCAGTTTCCCATCGCTCTCTTCACCATAGCTGAATGGTTAAAAATACATAAAGAAATGACTTTTTTTTCTCCATTTGTGGAATTGAGGTGTTTTTGTTGTAGCAGAGCAGGGAAATCTGGCCCAGAGGAGCCTTCAGGCATCCACAAGAGGTACAGATATGATGAATTGCCTGTAACCACACCTTTCTTAGGCTTGCTGTGTGTGGTGGCATTTTTAGGATCCCTGGTTCAGGAGGGGCAGTGCCATTTGAATAGGAGTGTGTTTCAGAAGGAGGATGCTGGTGTGATCACCATGGACAAGGCCAATGTGGCTGTGTGTTCCTCCAAGTGGGCTGGTGGGTCCCTGCATTGCAGAAACTGCTCCTTGTGATCAGAATAACTGTTGAAGCCCTGAAGTAGAGATGAAGCAGAAATGTGCATCTTGCCTATATCCCCAGTGAAGTCCAGCACTCTTGATGAACCTGGAGGTGTGCACACCCACCTGTTGTGGTCTCTGGCTTTTCTATATATTTCCACAGATACTGCAGTCTTCCTTAATTGTGTCTTCTTACCCAGTCCTAATGAGAAGCCAGCTCTGAAACTCTGAGTCTGCAGATGTAAAGAGAGGGTCACAAGCTAAGTCTTTAGATGTCCTAACTGAATGGGAGTGATTGGGAAGGGAGAACAAGTTCTTTCACAGCTGCCCAGGTAGCTTTAAAGAGATGCACAATTAAAGGGCAGCTGTCTAAACCTGGGCACTGGCAAGAATAAGCACATGAGAGTAGAATAAGAACATATGATATGGGCTGCTGAAATAGTTTATGGTAATGAATTTGTGAAAAGTACTTAAAATTTTCTTTGGGATGAATCACTGTCCTTGATGGACTTCTTCAAGATAGCCCTGCTTACTTTTCAACATGTCCTTGGGTTACAGGATGAAGAAGTCTTTGGGTTATAACACCTGAGATATATCTCAAAATATTTACTATTTCTTATGATCTCCTCAGATTTTGCCATCTTTTTGTGGTTTCTGGGTTTTTTTTTTGTGTTTGTGTTTTTTGTTTGTTTGTTTGTTTTTTTTGTTGTTTTTTTTTTTTTTTGTTATTTTTTTTTTATTTGTTTTTTTTTGTGGTTTTGGTTGATGTTTTGTTTGTTTTATTTGTTTGTTTGTTTGTTTTGTTTTGTTTGTTTGTTTTGTTTGGTTTTTTTTTTAAAAAAAAACCTAAGGAAGATAAGCCATCCTCCATTTAAAATATCAAAGGATGCCTGTATTTTTTTTTTCCCAGATGACTGTCTGTATTTGCATGGAAGCCAGACTGGGTTGCACTAGTATTCAAAGGTCCTAAATTGAGCAATTGGGGAGAAATACGTTGGGACATCCATGTGTTGCAACCTTCCCAGATTTACCATTTCATTCTCTTCAGGTCTGTCCTGTGCTTCTTGAGGGAGGCAACTGTACCTCAGGAAGGGGCTTGGAAGGAGAATAAGGCAATCCTTTCTCAAATTCCTCAGCTTCCTGCCTTTACAGCAATGTGCAAAAGTGCATGCTCATCCAGCTTTCTCAGGTTTCATAGCATTTTTGGGAAGTAGCACATACTGCTTTTAAGCCAGAGGTACACTATAGGAGGATTTGTCTTTTCTTGTGAGAGAGAATGCATGATGATTTTTGCTGTGTAGTGTCTTTCTGAATGACTTGTTTTGAGGTTCAGAAAATAGATGAATAAGTTCAAGAAAAAGAACAGCGAGAAAAAGAGGAAAGTGTTCATAAAAGAATCGACCATGGGAGTGCCCTAGACAGCCCACTGCAGATCTCAGCACAAGGGTAAATCACAAGGGAAGGATAATTTTGGCACGTGTGGAGGTAAGGCTAGGAATTGCAGCCTTTTCTTCCCCCATATTCTCCTCACACCTGGCTGTTCTCCATCCACCCAGCAGCTATAGCCTCTCTTGTTCTGCATGAACAGTGTCAAACTTCTGCAGCATGGCTGTATGGCAGGCAGGAGCTGCTTGAGTAGTCATTTCTCACCACCTCTGCCTGAACTGTGTTTATTTGAGGGAGCTGGATGAAAGCATCTGGCAGTTCTTTCTCATTCTGGCTGATTATTGCTTTCTGGGAAAACTAGAGTGGCATTGGAGACAAAAGTGGTCAATACCTTCAAAGCTGCACACATCACAGGAGGCAGGCACCATGTACCAGAGCTCAGTGGACATGATTATATTTTGCAGTTGTCCTACACCAGATGATTGTGTCTGTTACTGCTCATGTAGAAAATCTGCAAACATATGTAACCCAAGGTTCAACAAGCTGACAGGCTTGGCAGATACGTGCACATTCTCGCCTGTGAATCTTAACTCAGCTCTCAGGCATGATTGCAGTGGTATGGCACAGACCAGATTCTGATCTCATTTACACCCTTGCCAATGCAGAGTAACTCTAATGCTGCCAAAGTGTGGGCCTAAAATCTGTCCAGCTGTGGCCTGAGCTGGAGTTTCTTTGATGTCCAGCATGAGAAAGAGTTGCATCCAAAATCTGTTAGAACTGTGCATAATGAACCAGAATAATCGAAAATTGTGAAACAAAGCATAGACACAAGTCTGGACTGCTTTGAGATCTGGGATAAATGGAGTAAATTCTTTATCCCATGGCAGTTATTTTGTTTAATTTATTTATTAATTTTTAAATAAATCCACAATATCTATAGTAAAGTTTTACCAGGGCCAACAGCAGGTGGGATGTTCTTTTTAACATTTTCTCTTGAGGCTTCTGATCTGTAGATGTAGGATACACAGGAACATCACAAGAGGTGGTAAGTCAGACGGTATCTAAGCCTCCCTCTTCCAATGTAAGGGGAAGTTTCTGTTGATCCAACACGCACAAAGCTGCCCAATACTTACATTAGAATTTCCTATAAGTCCTCAGGGTATTAACTATTCCAGTTTAGACTCAACTGAACCTTAGCAAAGAGGGACAAGATAGAATAAGATATTGATATACATTATACAGCTATTGACATCTTACACAGTCTTCTGATTTGGCCCCTTCAGTCTGCAGACTGAAGATATTCAGAGTTTGAATATCTACACAAGAGTTGTTGATGTGCAGAGATAAGAGCTGCAGCAATGTAGTAGGTTGAAGAAAGAGCTGGAGAAGAGCAAATGGAGAGTGAGAGGAGAGTTCAGGAAAGTTTAAAAGCAAGATGAAGAAGATTCCACTGGATCAGATAGAACCTAGTAAACTTTGACAAAAGCCTCAACATACTTGGAGGTGTTTTCTAAACCTTTTAACTTTGCAACATTTTCCCATCAATAGTCCAGAGGTGAAGTGATTTATGAATATACATGCTTACACAATTCTCTGTGAGCATCTTGATAAGATAAATATATCACCCAGCAGGAGGCTACACTGCACACACTAGTCTTCCTCAGAGAGAAATTCAGTGTTGTGGGCCCCAGTTATCCCTTTCTGACATACGCAGGGCATGCAGTTTAGTTCTTCATTAAAAAATGTCCCATTGAGATGTTTAAACACAGATCTCCTTGTAAGAGTGAATACATTGAATTGCCCTCCATCCAATTCTTCTCTATTTAATTGGTATAAAGCAGCTTCCCCTTGGCTACTTCCTCCCTTGAAATTACATAAGTAGCCTCACTAGAAAGGCATAGGTAAATATTTTACACTGCATACCATGGATTAGGAGCACGACTCCCATTAACCAGAGCTGGAATCATGCAGCTGATTTTCTCCTCACACTGTGATAGAAATGTTCCCTACAGGATGCAGAGACTGGGCTCCCAAGTGCCACCTTATGAAGAAGGTGTGGAACACTTTCATTTAACACTGCATGTGTTTCCATTAGCAGAGTCAATTGCTCTCCATCCTCAGTTTTAAGACCCCCTGTTTCTGTCTATTACAGCTCTGTTTCCAAATGCCTGCCAATCCTCCCTAGTCCTTCCATCTGAGCCTGCAAAGTTTTGATGATATAACACCACAGCGTCTTGGCTTTCATTTGGCTTAAACTTTGCGTTTGCAATTACAGGTGTGCTGAACACTGAGCACTTCTATTTCTCGTGGGTTTACTGCTGCTTAGGAAAGCGTATATGCCTAGTATTTGTCAGTTTGGGGTGGCAACTTAACGGGTGCCACTAAAGCAGAGTCCTAAGTATCCTGAAACCTGCAAAGCACATAGGGAAAAAAAATGTAGCTACTACTTTGATTCAGACCACCACAGAAACTGTCCACACTGGCATGGCTCCTGCAGAGTGGAAAATGTATGCATCTGTGTAAATACTAAGCAAAAACAAGAATACATTTATCACATATGCAAAAATAGAGCTTGTGGTTAATATACTATACACTGTGGTCTGTTCCTACCATGGGAAGTGGTGTCTCTGCGCCCTGAATGGATATGATGTACTGCTTGCCAGGTATTGGCTTTCCTCGTTTACAACCATGTTGCTTGATGTCAATACTTTTTTGTCTTTACCACACAGCTAACTCTTCTTGCCCAGGAAGTTTACAAAAGAAAATAGCCTGTTCCAAGTAGTCTGTGCAGGTGAGGAAATTCAAACAAATTTGAATTTCTTTTTATGGAAAAAAATAGGAAAGTTAATTTAAAATTCTAATTTCAGATTTTATTTTTATGCAGAACTTTAAAAATAAAATTATGACATAGAAGTGTTGTACTCCAAACATGTAAAATTCCATAATGACTGAAATAAGCTACATGCTTTCAAATTTAGCTCAGTTAGAAAGAGCAGATTATACTTACTGTTTGTGTGAATGTATGAAGTGAAACAAAATTGATCAAAATGCAGAAAACATCAGGAAAACATTTTTACCTGATGAACTTAACATAGATCAGCTTTATCAAAGAGCAGTGAGACAAATAGTTCCTTTTGCTTTTCTTTTTTGCTCAAAAGTTCACTGAACTAAACCTCTTCTTCAGAAGTGTTATTTTCTTTTTATTTAATCACTTTTTTTTTTTAATAGAAATGTCTATTAGTTATTTTCACCAGCTTGATCCAGATCACTGCTGCTATGAAATTATATATATGACCCACCTTCAACATGTAAATCTTTGCTTCCTCCTTTCTGATCCTGTCTTTTGTTTTGAGTTCCTTGCTAATAAGTAATGAAAATGTTACAGACTTATAGCTTGTTTTGTGGTTGCAATTACGTAATCATTATTAATGAAGCAACAATGTCAAAACTGTGTGAAACCAAACTCACATTTAAGCACTTACAATAAACAGATATAAAACAACAGATGTCTCAGTTTTTGTTCTCCAATGATTTCATCCCTTGTTAAAAATAAACGTCTGGTTAAAAAAGAAAAGGGCTTTTCTCAACTCTTACAAATTAATTGAAGCCAGAACCTGGTGATACAGCTAAGGAGTTCTCTTTTTTCTTTTCTCCTTCTCAAAATTTGTTTGTGGGGATACTTTTATTCAGTAAGCAATAAATTCACTTCAAAGCAACCCAGAAATTTTAGGAAGTCAGTGGTGTAATGGTCATCTACCCCAGCTGGAGCACTGGTCACTGACAGCAATCAGAGTTGTAGCTGAAGTGACAGGCTTACCTCCAGACTTGAACACCCTGAAAAGGTCTGTCCATGTTTTTTGTTCTGTCAACAATGTTGGTTCAAATTTGGGTCAGAATTTGTCAATTTGGGTCAGAATCTGTCAATAAGTGCAGGGAGAACCTAAGAAAGCCAGCATTTGGCTTTATGCAAACATCAAAAGTCCAGATGCCTATTTGAACCATCCACATCTGTTGAATCTGCAAAACTGGGCTGGAAATTTAGCTGGAATAGGTTTCCCTGTAAGTTTTCATATGCTTCATAGCTGAACTTGTGGCCAGAAATACCAGAGCTTCTTTGGTATATGAGCACTTTTTATTCTGGTGCTAACTAGGAATGTGTAGGTTACATTTAATAAGTGGGTGGGATACACAAAACTTTTAAATCTTTCCAAAAATACAGATCTAGTGAAAAGACACTGTGAACAGCAAAATACTTAATAAGAAACTGAATTTCTAGTAGTAATTTGTGAAGTAATGCAAAAATATATTAGAAGCTGGATTTTTTTTATTTCTCTGCATGATAAAACCCAATCGAGTCTTTACCACAAGAAAATATGTGGTAAATTATTTGTTGGAAACAAAAGTATTAGAAAAAAAACATTACTTTTTAATTTTTATTCAGCTTCTTATTGAAACTTAGTGTACAAGTTTAGGATATGCAAAATTTTAATTTCTTTTTCTTTCTTTTTTTTTCTCCCAGTCCCCCTGTCACTGGAACAAGCACAAAACAACTGCCTGTGCACTTTATGTCAAATCTTGCACAATTCTGAACACAAAACCCAGGGTTCTTGCAAACTGTATTCTGAGAATATAGCACATTTATGCTTATGGCACTATAAGCAATGACAAGATGTTTTGAACAATCTGTTTTTTTCAAGTTAAATTAACATCATGGAGCAGCACAATCTGCTCTTTTACACCAAAGGGACAAAATAAAAATACCAGTGTTTTGTGTCCTCCTTCAGGACATTGCTTTGGCAATACATTCACTGTCTATGTCATCAAGAAGGATGTGGTGCACTTTTAGAGCTGCAGTTCTTTACAGGAGACACCAGGCTCCACACGGCTCTGATAATAATCAAGCAGTAAAAATACAGGCAGCAACTGAGAGTCCTTGCCAGCTTTGTGCTCCCTGATCAAACCACACATTTACATGCAACACACTTCTAAAGGTGATGGGCAAACAAAACTGCTTACCACGTTTGTCTGCACAAAACCTTCACCAGTACGAAAGATTAGCAAATAATTAATGCAGTCTTTTTCTGCATAGTACCCTTGAATCTGCTGTTCTAACACAGACACTAACCATAGCTGAAAGTAACAATAACCTACACGTTTTGCACAGCCACTATTATAATCATAACAAGACTATGCATTCTGCAAGTACTCCAATAGTCACAATTGTACTGTTAATCCTGAGAACTACAAATTAAACTTCCTTCTAAATTTATTTATTACATATTTTCTTTTGCAAAGCACAATTTTTGTTATCTGTCAGAGAAAAAACAAACCTCAGAAATCTGAAAATGAGAGTGACCTATGGTATTAAACTACAGTCAACATGAAAATAGGTGACTGCTTTTTTTTGTTGGGTTTTGCACATTTTAATTGTACTTACAAAGAAATTCCTTGAAAGCATGTGTTGTGTTGAGTGGATGCATGCAAATAATTTGGAACTAAGTAACTTTGATCTTTGACTTACAGACTACAGGGCAAAGGTTAAAAACACAGCTTTGTTGTCCTGTTTACAGCAGTCCCTTTTGAAGCTTCCTGCTGAAGTGATATACAGGAAGTGATATACAGTGAAAAGTGATATACAGTGAAAGTGATATACAGGAATATAAACACATCTTAGTGTCTGATTATGTTTGTAATGTAAAACAATAAATAAATTAGTCCTGTAAATTTTGGTATTTGATCAACTTTCTGCAGATATAGTTACCAAGAATCTGGCTGTTCTTGCATATATATACACATATAAACAAAAATGAAGCTTTTCTTAAAAACACATATTTGCATGTATATATAATGTGCTAACAGAGAAGCTAACTGGCTATTTGCAAATTTACATAAGGAAATTCTAGTGTCATTCAGAGGACTACTAACTTGTGCAAGATGGAAGCTCTGTGTAACAATCCAGGTTAGAAAAATTTGATATTAAGAAACTATGCTTAAATACTTAGACATTGTCCTTCTAATGGGCTGTAGACATAAGCCAAAAAAATAACAAGACTATTGTAGCTGTAGTGGGAATCCAATGTGTGAAGACTTCATACTGCTATGAACAAAGCATACTTATATTGCCTTTTACATATACAAATAAAATAATAATAAAGTGTGCTGAAAGAATTTACTGAAATCTTGTAACACCAGGAATTTTGACTGCCTTGGCAAAGTGGAAACTTCACAGTCACTCAGACCTTAATGTCAGACCATTTTCTTACCCCCAAGCAAAGCCATTAACAGCATCTAGTCCTTAAATTGGTATCTGAGGCAGACCTTGCAGGCCAAGACATGGAGCAACAGTCAGTGGTGTAAGGTTCTGTGCTATTAATCGGCAGAGTTCTCATTTATATGTAGCTAAAGAATTACAGTTTTTTCATACAATGTGTAATAAATGAGCAAGACAGAACAAATGAGCAAAGCAGTCCTATCCTGCCCAAACCTACTCACTGGTCCTAATTATCCTGTCTCTTGCAGCGTGTCAGTCCCATTAACTTCAGCTTGTTTTTTCTGTGTGCAGGTCTTGGGACAGTTGCATCCCAGAGCAAATACACTGGTGACATAAACAGCAGCCATACAAATAGCTGGAGAGTAATTTTCAGAGGAAGTTGTCAGTAGGCAAAGCCTCATAATCTCCTCTTTTAATCTGACTCTCACTCATATAGACTATTCCATACCTTTTTTTCTCTTCAGCACAGAATATTACAAACACTAAATACCAAAATGTGGCATGAAATGTACGCCTTTACAGCAATTTTCTAGAAAGCTTTGGCCACTATTTATTTCACTGCTGAATTTGACCTAAAGGCATCCACAGCAGATACAGCTGTCTTCACTGGTTCTGGCTTTCCTGTATGTTTTCCAACATGTATTTTCTCATCATGATGCCTGGGTGCCTCTCACAGGAACCCTAGGTAGTAGAAAGGCTTGCTTACACAAAGCTCAGATGGAAAAAATCCAAGCTGCCTTCTAAACACTTTAAAATAACACTTTCTAATGCTTCCTATGGGTGATGTTGACACATTTACAATGTTGATTTAAAGAGTAGGGTGAACATAGCTCTTCCTGACACCGCAAACATAAAGTTACTGGCCCACCCTATCACTGGAGCCACACTGAAAAGGCTGCCAGCAGATCTCGAGTGCCAGGTACTTAAAACTCAGACAATAGGCAGACGGTGGCCTCCGTGGCCGTGAGAAAAACCTTTGAAGGCTCCCCTGCTTTCTGCCCCTCCAGGCTGGAGTCACAGTCAATACCAAGCACTGATACTGCAGTTCCCAAGATATTTGGCCCAACAGTTCCTGAACTTTCTGTGAACCATTTTAGCTCAGGTTTGCTGTACCAAAGTGTATGCTAAAGATTTCCTTCATTTCTTTACCCCATCCTTCATTCACAGTTCTTTGCTGGAACTAATCTGACTGTAAAGATTTGTCAGTCCTCAGATGTTCTAATTTCTCAGTCACCTGGTCTGACATGATCCTGATTTTCTTCAATATTTCGTCTTCCACCCCTGGGAAATTTATGTCTGTTCCTGGCATTTGTCTCCCATCTTCCTTTGTGAACACAGAGGGGAAAAATTAATTTAAATTTTTTTTTCCCTTTCTTTTTTTTTTTCCTCAACAAAGTCTTCTTCTGTCAATAAATTACTCCTGCCACATCCTGGAGGCCTATTTTCTCTTCCTTTGACCTCTGTGTTTCTTACAGTTTTTGAAAAAAGTTCTTATTAATCTTTAGCTAGATAGCAAGCTATTTTCCATTCTTCAGCTTTTATTTTATTATTTTGGTTTCTTTCTTCCATTCAGCCCATTTCACAGTCCACTCTGGACTTGATCTTTTAAATTTTTTACATGTCCTTTCTTCACCCTTTAGTGGCTTTTTATTTCCTTGTTCTTTATTAGGTGTTGTCAGCTCAGTACTGTAGGTGGCATTTTATTCTTTCCTCTCCCTTCCCTCTTCCCTAGCCCATGTGAACCACAGGCCAGAATGATGTCAGGATAGCATTTAGACACCTTTCCAACATGTGATACTGACTGCTTTGCTCATTAAAGGTCTTACAACATATTTTGCAAGAATGAGTGCATTAACCCCTACATTCTAGTCCAATTCCAAATGGAGTGATTACTTTCTGTCTGTCTGGACCCCCCATGCAGTTTCAATGGGATAGATTAATCTCTGTTTGACCAGCAGTGTAGCATTGTTGTCAGTATGTCTCACTTTCCACACCAAAAGTGACTGGATGGAGGCTCTTTTTCTGTTTCAGAATATTCTTTTCTAATTCCACAGTGGAAACATTTTTGGAAGTAAGGTCATTGTGGAATCACAGAATGGTAGGTGTTTGAAGGGGCCTCTGAAGATCACCTCGTCCAATCCCCCTGCTAAAGTAGGTTCACCTAGTCTGATTGTCTTTATTGTTCCAATGTTTCCTTCTGGTGATTTACAGCCACAATTCTTGCACAGCCAGTGTTCTACCTGCAGGTAGTTCTTCCTTCTTCCTCTTTCTTCTCCATCCCCACATAGAATGTACTGCTTAACAAAGTGACAAGCATTTTCTGCTCCTTATACGCTCACTACCCATTTAGATGATGCCCAGGTCAGACTGTTTACATCGACCACCGCAAAAGCACCTTCAGATAACACTTCTTGCACTGGTCTCCAGTTATGCATGTCTTAAAAAGGAGATGTAGTCTTCATAGAGGGCTTCCAACTCAAAACATTCCTCACATGATTTCATGCATAGGAAGTGCTTGTGGAGGTCAGGGAAGAGTAGTAGGAGAAAGCATACTGAGGTGTAAAGCTTGTGTTGTCAGTCCATATAGTATAAATGAAAGCAGTAAGCTGTTTCCTCAGAATAGGTGTTGGAGACAGACTGAGTGACAAGAACCAGAAAGAAAGCATTTCTAGAAGTCCTGAAAGTACCCCTTTCAGGTCAAGAGTGAACTAATAAGGCAGCAGTTTATTTAGGTTCAACTCCCATGACTGGTCTGTGACCTTTATGTTCTTCTTTATTGTTCAAAAATAAATGGACAAAACTGTTTCTTTCTGAACTCCTATTATTACTAAGAGCCACATCCTGTCCATATGGCTTCCACCATGAAATGACTGGAAGATGATTTTTGACTCATCCCAGATGAAGAAGGCTTCTATTACAAGTTCTTTGAATGCCTTTTCACTTTCATCCACAGTGTGGCATTTTGACTTCTGCGCTGTTGAAAAAAAAAACCCTTCTTTTCGTATTGTTTCCTCCTCCTTTTTTTTTTTTTCTTTTTGAAAACCTTGCTAAACTCATGATCTGCTTTGCTTATTCTCAGCATTATCTAAAGCAAGCAAATGATCATACATGGTTTTTGCCTGACCACTTTCCATGAACTTTAATTTTTCACCATTACTTCTTCCCCTTCCCTGTGACCTGTTCCACTATTTTTCACCTGTCCACATATATTGGCACTTTATTGCCTTCTGCTGATGTGTGCATAAGACCACTTTGATAGACAGGTCTTTGGACTCTCCTTTCTGCTAGTCTGAACTCAGCATTGTAATTGTTTCTGTGCCTCACTGTATGTAGCTTCCAGAAAGTCCTTTTAGCCTTTTGCTTGTACTGATTTTGTATTGTTCCCATATGCCTAAACTGTGGCTGATCCCATTGTGAATGATTTTAAATATTGCTAGTTGAAAAAGAAAGCAACAAATGAAAAACCACTTGCATGCTGGATCGCGGGGAGTTTCAAACCCCAATATTTCTCTAAGAAGGCTCAATTAAAGAAATGTGATCCATGAACAGACCCTGTGATCCTTCCATTGGCTAGCTGGAGTCCACTTGGTCACTTGTATGTTTTACAGATTTTCAGATCACTTTGACAGTGCAATTGAATGGTGATCATCATGCTCAAACCAGCAGCTTTGATGAAGGCTTTTCAACAAATTCCAGATTCAAGCACGCAGGTTCTTTCCTTTGTTTATTTCTCCCTTCCATTCTTCCTTCCCCTTTCTCTCCCACTCGTCCTTTGCCTCTCCCTTCCCCTCTTCCTTCCCTTCCCTTCCCTCTCCTCCCTTCCCCTCCCTCCCCTC
>JANHFX010010919.1:37721-57400 GCA_027560015.1 Chloroceryle amazona | reverse complement strand
AGGCATAGCCCCAAGCTGCCGTCCAATTAGTAATTACCCATGGGGGGATGATTTTCGATAACCCTTATTTTTTGGGCCAGTGAAGCTCCCATGGATGACCACAGTAAATCTCACTGTGGCTTTTACAAAGCAACGGAAGAACTGTGCAAGTGCCGTGTGTTCCTGGGAGTCCTGGTCCTGTGGATTCTGCTGCTGTCAGTAAGGGTAATATCACCCTTATTGGGGGGATTTTTTTTTTATCTGCAACTTTACAATCCCACAGAACTTTACTTAATTATTGCTGGCAGTGTGAGGTAGATTCATTTTTACTGGGGGTTTTGAAGAAGCTGAACTGAACTTGTGTTTCATTTAAAACTGTTTACTGAGGGACAAGCATGTGATTTCCAACTTAGCTGTAAACTGAGAAGCAGAATGAGGCATGATTTTCCCCTTGCTCATTCCAGTTTCACGACAGCATGGCTTATGTTGACTGTTTTCATGTTGTTTCTGATTTACACCGGTGTGAGAAGAGATTCAGCCTTGTTAGCAACCTGTCCCTTATGGAGTGAGAACATTTTGCAACTTAGCTCAGAGCAGCTGAGAATGTCAATATATTTGATAAGCATTTATGAACAAAGGCTCAGTGCTAGCCTCAGGAGGTCCTTTACTGTGGATAAAGGTCATCAGCTAGACTGTTAAGAAGCACCTACTAACTTTGGACACTTTCTTTTTCATTGTCCAACTTTGTATCCAATATTTTGGAAAGAATCACACACTACTTCACCTCTCCTCCTGGTTATAATCAAGGCAGCTGAAAACCCCTCTGTCAGGACCCTGGTGTATCAGGGAATGCCATCGATAGTCAGGGTATCTCCAGCCAGGGACTTGCTCTGGAAGGACTGGTCCCAGCACCCAGAGCTGGCCATATGCAGTTCTGTGCCTGAACCACAAGACTGTGCTTTCTCGCCTTTTGATACTGCAAGAGAACTTGTTAGGTTTTTTTTCTCTGTATAAGTCACCTTATCTCTTCTTTTCTTTCCAGGTCAGGAATAATATATGCAGAAGGTCTGTTTCTGGCAGGAATGTCTGTGTGCTGTATGTTAGAGTCACATCTACACTTATGCACACACATGAACAGGGACATGCGTAAATATATATCTCTATATACAAATACATATGCCTTCATGCATACAAATGGAACATCACCCAGATGCTGTTGTTCCAGTTTACCATTTGAAACCAATTAGTGTTTATTATTGTAAGCATTTTCAACATAGGGAATACTTTAAAGACAACAGCACTGCTAATTACTTTCAAATGGTGAATGTCAACATGTTCTAGGTGTTGTTGCATGGACTAGGCTTCATAGATGCAGATGCCCTCAGTCTCCATATAGGCTAGTGCACTTTTATGTGTAGAAAAACAGGAATTCATCTGGTCTCACCTCTCCACTGACATTTTCTGAGCAGCCTCCTCTATCCTTTTAAAGTGACCAGAACTACTTTAACCTTCACCTGTATTTGTTGTCCCCACTTATCTTCTTTCGTTTAGGTTCTTGTTTGCCTGATTTTGTTTGTTTGTTTTATTTGTGTTTGTTTGTTTGATTTTATTTTTGTTTGTTTGTGTGTTTTGTTTTTGTTGTTGTTTTGTTTCGTTTTCTTTTTCATTACCATGAGACTAATATCAGGGATTTTTGTTGTTGTTGGAAATAGCAAGTGGTTGGAAAAATTCTTCCTAGTGTTTTACACCTACAGAATTTAGAAGGCTTTGACAGAAAACAGTGCCAGGAGTCAGTGCTGGGCTGCCTGTTACAGTCTTTGGCAAAATGATAATATTTTGGAAGAAGTGCCCTATGCTAACAAAGAAAAGTTTGATTAATCAGCAGGAAGGAAGACTTGGAAAGACTTGGAAAGAAAGGGAGTGGGAAAGAGAGACAGACAGACATGATGAAGTCTCTTCTAAAAAGTCTAATCAGTTTTTAAACAACTTTTAAAAGGAATAAAAATTCTTAAATCTCTTTGATGATATTCAAAGAGCCTTTTTTAATGTATGAGAAGGCACATTCTAAATTCTTAACACTGCTAGTGTCACCAGTCCTTTTTTCCACTAAACCATTTTAATTCCATAATTTAGAAGGCCTTGAAAAGTAGCAGGATCAAACTGCAGCATAATTGGATACACTGTGCACTTCCAGGGTGAATTTGGGTCCCTGGTAGTCACAAGAGATTTCTCCCCTTCTTCTAAGATCACATAGAGTATACTCATTTGAAAGGAGGGATGCAACAGCAAAGTAAGCTTTTTGCAAGGTGGAAGAGCTAAGTGTGCTGCAGGAAAACACTGGCCATTTGTCTGGCACTGATAGCTTGTTCATGATTGGAGGGAATGCTATCGACAGGAAAATCAATGTGGGTTTACTAAAGAATGCTGAGCGATCAGGGAGCAGGGAAGCAGTCAGAGAGAAGTGGCAGCATACTGCACTTCCTTCTGAAACAAATAGGTCCAGCTTTTTAGATCCTTCCAGTGCTCTTCCCCCCTTACTATGACCAATATAGAGTGTCTTTATGCCCAGTTATTAGCGCTACTGATCTGAGCACTGCCATAATTAATATAAAGCTGAAACTTGGGATGTGATCTGTTTCTGAGAAGCTAGAGACAGTTGCAAGCCTTTTCTGGGGTCCTACACTGCTTTTAAAAACAGAAGGCAAGAAAAAAAAGAGAGGGAGAGAAGAGAAACGTCTGAACATCTGCTGGAAAATCCTAACTGGCTTGTTCAGCTGAGTTCAGCAAGAGCAACAGCAACAGCAGAGGATTTGGCAGGTGTCACCACACTATAGCTGGAAATCACTGCAGATGATCTCAATATATAAATGAGAATAATCTGGACAGTCCCTGTACCTCTTCCCATCCTCTAGACTATTGCTTCTTCCCAGGAAACAACTGCATTTTGTGCTGCTTAGCTGTGGGGAGGTACTAGAATAGCTGGGAGCAGAGCTGTGCATGCAAACAAATAGCTGTATATATCAAAGATGTCCTACCACAGTGTACTGCTTTCTTTAAAATGTCTCTGGGGGTGAAAAATAACAGACACTGCCAGTCTTTCCTTCAGGAGTGCAAATAATCACATGTGAAATAGACTTCTTCAGGGTCAGGGGAAGGAGAACAGTTAATAATATTAAATTCCCCCCCCAGTTTGTGTGTTATGACAATACTAGCTTCATCTCCAGTAAGTGTTCCACCACCCCTCCCTCTCTCTCCCTGCAGCTCCCTGCCCCAGTGTACATGGGTGTGCATCTGTATCTCAGGCACTAAGTGTCCTTGTCGCTACAACACAGGATTTTATGCATATATACTCAAGTTTCAAGAGGTTCTCTTAATTTCTTCACTCAGTGCATTCTCCCTAAATTTACACTAGTCCTGGCAGAAACTTTCAAAGCTCATCAGTCAGCAGCCACAGTCAGGGCTTTTCACCATTTGCTCAGCAGTTCACAGTTATGTTGGCTTCATAGACTTTCCCACTGTACCATCTCTGTTCCACAGTCTAGCCGACAGGCGCTGGATAGCAGGACAGCTAGATCCAATAAATCTGAGACCTGTCTAGGTGCTTCATTTATCAAGAGGCCTAATTTACCCAGGCCCTTTAGACTAATTGCAGATTTGCAAAAAATGCTGATAATGTAGAACAGTGCATTGTGAATGTCCCTTGCCATATTTCTGCTAATGTGTTTCATCTGGAGTACATAAAGAGACAGGGATGCTGATTTTAGACACAGCACTTTGGGGCTAATCCAGTTAAATGATTATCCCTAAAAATCTGCAGTGATGTCATTTTCCCTATAGAACTCTGCCAGTTGCCTTGTTTGCTTTATTGTGAGAAATACATGATCCTGGGCTTTAGAAGTTCACCCTATATTCCTGTTCTAATGTACTGTATCTTGTCCCACTCTCTCACCTACCCATTCCTTCTTGTTTCTAATAGCCATGTTGACAGCAAATCTTGGTTTGGACTGTTGGCTTTTGTGTGTATACTGATAAGGAAGAAGTGCTTGATTGTTCTTGATATAGTCAGGTACCCACAATGTTTTTTCTCAATGTACCATTCCTCCTTTCCATTCCCCTCATTTCTTGCTTTCCTCCAGAGACTACTATTCCACTGTGTTTTGGTCACTTTTACCACTAACACTGCTTCTCTTTGCCCCCCTCTTTTGCACTTTGCTCCAAGATTCATTGTCACTATTATTTCTAAGCTTCTCATCTTCTTACCCATCATCTGTAATGCAAAAATCTTGTTCCATGGCTTTGCAGAAAATTCAGTTTTCATTCTCTTCCTCAGATATCTTCTCTTCCTTTGCATCTGTGATTCTCTTGTGCTTTCCTTTGTGCCCTGGGGAACTGGGTGGAGCACACACTGAACTTCTCTGTGCAAATTTTGTTTCTATAAATTTCTCTGTCATGTATCTGATATAGGGTGCTCACTGGGGTAGGGGCCAGCTGATCCATTATGCAAAACACTAACAAATACTACTATAATTATTATTATGGTTATTATTACTAATAAAGATCATGTTTATATCATATATATAATTGTTTGTAACACAATTCTTACTGATTCCTGGGGGCAGCTGCTGGGCAGTTGCAAGTGTGTTTCACTACTCTGACATCTTAATGCTGATTTCTGTACTATGGATTTTGGTAAGAGATTAGAATCTGGAACAGATAAAGCATCAGGAGACCCTTATTTTTCAGCAAGTAGCTGCATAGGTCTGTGATAAGGCAGCTTCAGGAATTTGGCACTATAAATATTAAAAAGCTTTGAGAGAGACAGCCTCAAGTTTGCTTGTTTATCTAGCACCAGCTCCTTCATGGATAATCGATGGAGCCTTCCATGCAGAGATAGAGGAGAGCAATAGGAATGGCTACTCAGGTATCCCAGCAAGGCTGCATGTGACTTATCAGTGTTCAGCAAGCAGATGGCAACCAAATCCCACTGCTATGGTATTAACAAGAAGCCTGTTTTAAAGGTTTTGTCTTGTTCTTTTAGATGCCTCTCAAGCACAGCAACAGAGTTCAGAGAAATTAGTATATGATGAGATAAATCCTGTCCAAAAAAGGCAGGTGGATTTGCAGAGAGTAAAACACAGAGGGACCTTATAGGCCAAATACTGTAAAAGACTGCTTACTCTGTGGAGAGGATGTGTCTCTCTCAGAGAAGTCCCTAACAGTTGAAGACTGTCAGCTAAGGATATTGCAAAGATCCTAGGTTTGCCTCTCACTTTGTCTCATCTACCACTTTAAGGTATTCTTAACATCCTTGTGCTATCATACTGCATAATGGAATAAACCAGCAGGATTCTTAAGAAGAACAGTGAAACAATCAATGTTAGAGGCATTATTTACAGTTCTGGTACTAAAAATCCAAAGGATCCCTTTTCTTCCTAGCCAAAAGTTCAGCTTTGCCAAGCCCTGAAGTCATTACCTTGACGCAACAAGACGCATCCTGTGTAGCGTGGCCGTGAGTCGAGTGTCAGAGTGTACATGCACACACACAACTAGAGCCTCACATATTTCATTAGTGTTACAGGAGTGAAGGGGAATTATCTGAAAAATTGATTTTTCCCTTCTCTAAAACCTGTGTCCTTGTAGCTATATAATCTGGGTAATCTCTACTTCTAGACTCTTACAGGTGACTTCTGGACTGTAGAAGAACATTTGAGGGGGAGGTGGAAACTAATGAAAGTCTGGCTGACATTTTGATCACACTCATGCATATATCAAGATTATCCCATAGGCATATGTCACAGGGAGAGAGTAGTTTTTCCATATTAAAGATGGCATTAACCTTCTATCCTATCTTGCTCCCTTTGCTATTCCCAAACTCTGTAAATATTTCAGGTGTCTTCTGCCCTGCTCCCCCACCTCTTGGCTCTGTTAAAAATGGCAAGATGATGAAAACCCCAGATTTGATCTAGGTCCTTCCTTTATCTCTGAGGTAATTAAGTCTCATTCCTTTTTTGTGCTTAGAATCAAACACAGATGATTTTTAAACACCCACCTCAAGTAATCCTCATATAGGCCCCTCAGGGGAACTTTGACCAAGTCAGTGTTTGCTCCATATGACATTTCATGCTGCTTTACCATTCATAAATGCATTGTGGGCAAAAATGAATACACAGATAAATGAGACTCCTTCAAGAAAAGGTTGGGGCTTTAGAAAGCAAGAAGCTTTTTGCAAGTCTGGGATGGTGTCAATCCACACTAATACCTAGGAAATGTTCATTACAGTTCCGTCACCCATTTGCCCACTCTGCATCTGTGGAAATTCTGCATTGAATGGAAACAGTAGTTATATGGGGACGTTAGCAAAGTATTTGGACAGGACATGAGAGAAATCACTGAGAGTTTTGGTAATAAATGACAAGAGCATATGCATATTCCAAAGTACTTATCTGGCAAATATTTTTATCTTTAACCTAACAAGAGGAGGAAATGCACCCTCATCAGAGATTTCAACATGCTGCCTTATCCAAACTTTCCTAATCAGGATCCAGGTCCTGGACTAGTGTCACATAGCGACAAGTCAAGCAGCTTTAAGACAAGCTTTGAACCAACCTCTCTAACCATCACTTACTACAGGAGAACAATAGCTCTCCTCACAACAAAGACATGAGTATATTTTTGTTCCTACAAAAGCATCAGTAAACCAAACAGGCTAAAACAATGCCTTAGAACAAAACAGTTTAAAAATAAAAAGAACCCAATATATTGAGAAACTAGGTTACTGAAAAGAAAAATGATGATTTGAAGCTTCAGAGGCAGTCTTCCTATGAACCTTTTAGCCTGTATATAGGTAGAAGATAATCATAGCAGCAAAAAGACTTTTTTTTTATCCCCTATTGATTTTTGTTACATTTCTGGTGACTTACTGAGAAGATAGCCAGAAGCAATTTAAAAGTTCAGTAACACCAGCAGAGTCCAGAGCACTGGTACTGAAGTCCCACTGGTTGTACATGACGCAAGGATAATTCAGTGCAGTTGTTCAACCTCACTTTGTGTGGGTGAAATTCAGTATTATCCCTTTAATTTCAGTGACTCAATGTGTCTTACTCTGAGGAGCTGAATTAAAGGTTTTCATCAGTAAAATTCATTTTATTTTACCAGTATTTAACTTATTAAGTTAAATAATGAAATGTATGTTTTCATTTTACACCATTTTAGTAAGATGGTACTCGGTTGAGATGGCCATTTTTCCTTGTACCTATTGGTACTCTCAAGGACCTTGAAATCTCATCCATCCTTCAAATACTCAATCTATTAGTTTATATGTGCAGCTTTAGTGGAAGAGAGTCCAGCAAAATCAGTGAATCAGGTTCTGTTCTTACTTACACTCATGGAAGTTTTAAGTAATTTCAGAGATGGATTTGACTAAAGTTATAATACTGTTGGTTAGAGTTTCATACCTTACAGAGATTTTATATAAATGTAAGATTATTCCCTTGTGTGCTGATTGTTGTGTCTGAAAGTAGTAAAATACCTTTACTCAGGTGTTTGCTGTTATCATTAATTTATTTGTCCTAGCAAGACAGCATGTGAAGCAAAAGGAAAAAAATGGAAAATGTGTTTTTCTTCTGGAAATCAGAAAGAGTATTTGCCCTTTAAGACTGGTCATTAAAGTTGAGTCCTCTAAATTATAAGCATAAATAATATATGGGTGGACTGACCTTAAAACAAAAGAGAGATGCATAGGAAAGCTCCAGAGGCTGAAGCTCAGGAGAGCAAGGAACTCTCACGGCAAGTCTTGGTGAGCAGGCTACAAAACCAGCTTCATCTGAGATGCATCCTCCATAACTTGTGGTCGGTGAAACTGACCAGAGGAGAAAATGAAATGGCCTTTTTTTCTTTCAGATGGCTGCAGTCTGTGTTTTGGCAACTATTACTTTGGCTCTTCCTACTGAGAAGACTCCCCACACCCTGCTCCCTGAGGACTATAGTTAATCTGTGTCAACTCAGTGTGGTCATTCCCACCCAGACACTGGTGCAATCTGAGACCAGTTCAAGTGGGGCATCCTCAGGACAGAGTCGTGTCACCACTGGGAGTACAGGGACTAGGTGAGCTGTAGGACTTTGCCTGTCTGAATGTGGAGGGGGTGGGGGAGGGCAGCTGTTGGGTTGCGGGGTCAGAAAGCATGTGTCTGCCAAAAGGTCTGTAGAAGAGTCTTTTATTTATCATTCATAGAACTATACTATGGCAGTGTTGAGGTTTTGGTGCCTCCTCAAAATTAAAATTTCTCTTGTTCTGTGTGTAGTTTTAGCATTTGCAACAGGGAAATATTGCCTATTAGGGTATCCAACACAAGTTTTTACTGAATCAAAAAAATTCTAGAGAAGGGTTCAAGATAACTATGTTTATGGCTTATAACAGAGATCCAAGTCTGTTTAAATAAGCTTTGTGATTGTTCATAATACCTAGCTAAAGGATTACAGATAAATATACATGCAGCTGAAGTAAATACTTTTAACTTACTTGGTTTTCATCCTTATTTAAAAGACTGGAACAGGTATTCTGAAACAATCACATTTAATTCATCTTTACTCTTGCAGTTTTCAGGTGATATGGTCTGTTGAGAGCTGCAGAAAGGAACGCTGCATCCTGAACTTCACCATACCATTTATATTCAATGAAGTTATCAGATGACATTTTACCTGCTGAGTTAGTAAGTTTCAGGTAGTTGAATGTCCCACTATCATGTTTTATCCTCATCAGAAAACTCCATAGAAAGTTAGAAATTTTGTTAAAGACAGATACATAGCTGACAGTTCCTGGAAGGTTTTCTCTACAGCAACCCTCCTGTTACAACAGTCCTTCATCCTTGAGGGTGCCAGGGCCTTGCTCCTCAAAGGTACATAGGTACATAGCAAAGTCCTTCAGATACAGCTCAAAACCTACCGCCAACAGGTCCAATAATGCCTGAGGCTTTGGACTCAGCTTTTAAGTCTTTGCTCATGTGTGTCATCATGATCAAGTTCCATGAGATAACTTGCATAAGTAAGCGTCTGAACAGCTCACTTTCTTTGTGTTGCTTGTTAGTACTTGTGTGCTTTGATGTTCAATGAGTCTAAATCACCACACTGCATTTTTATTTTTATTTTCATAAAATACTTGAATTACATTCATATAAAATATGCCTCTGGCCCCATACAGATGTTTCCAAAAAGCCTAATAGCAAACAGACCACAGGGCACAAGAGCACATGTTCTTACAGTCACTTTCAAGACTAGCTGATCTTCAGAGTTCTGATTACAAGAGAAGCCATGCTGCCGATGTCGCTTTAACTGTGATGTTAGAATGAAAACTCACTGTTGCATCCCAGGGGGATTCAGGAACACCGATTTTGCTGCCCATCTGAAATGGGATAATGTTCTCTATTCCTATCATGTGGGTATCAGTTCCAACTTGGAAACCAGCCTCCTCTCATAATTCAAGCTGGGGCTACACTGATGCAAACTTTCTCAGATATTATAAGCCAGTATGAGCTCCAAAAAAGAATTCACTGCTCAAGGCCAAATAGCTTCAAAGCTAACAATCCTCCAGAGTCAGTGTGAAAGTGTTGAAACTGTCAATGTCAACTTACACCGTGCATAGTGAGTGTAAAACTTCAATAATGACATCATGGAGAAAAGGACAAAGGGCAGGCACTACACAGAAAAGTGCCAGTGCTCTTCAAATCTTTGAAACCTTCAAGGATTTATCTGGACTAACACTTCTACACATAGTCATTGGGGTCTTAGGCTATACTGATTAAGGATTTAGCTTATTCAAAGGCTCTTGCTGATAGCAAGGATGACAAGGTTTCAGCAGTTATATTGGATTCCATTAGCTTTCACTTAAAAAAGCATAACCCAAAACCCTCAGGATCCAGGTCTTTTTTTTAATACCTCTCATTTTCTTTCTTTGTGTCAACCTTTTTTTTTTTTTCTTTAACACACACATATATACACAGACTAATATATATTAATGTCTCGGTTTGATTCACAAGCAGGTTTTGCAGCACTTATACACAGTTCTCAGAATGCAGATCCCAGAAGAATTGAATCAATTCTTCAGGAACTCTCTAAAGCATCACATAACGTTTTTACTCATTTCAGCTGCACTTGGGGCAACATATACACTTTTAAAAGGGGGAAAATGTATTAGAGAAATAGGGAAGGGTGTTCCAGTTTAAGGGGGAAAAAAAAGATTAGTTAATTGAGAGAGAAATTAAAAAGACTGAGGGTGATTTTGGCATCTGGAATAAGCGTCTATCTTAACGCTTTGAGTGCAAACTACAGAAGTCCAAGTATAATGGAGGATAACCATGCTTCCTTTGTACCATGGTTTTCAGACAGTCAGGTTTAGAAGAAGACTGAAGAGATGGAAGAAGTGAAGAAGTGCAGGAGGAACATCTCCCTTTTTCCTCTCTCTCCATCTCTTTTTTGTGAGAAAAGTATCCATGTTGTATTCTGTGCTGTGCAAACAGGCAACGCCAGTTTAAGCCACACTAAATAGCTTCGTTGAAAAGAGACAATTATAATCTCTGTTTAACAGGTGACAAAAGCAAGGCAAAGAAAGATTAATTAAGAAAGATTATTTAATAATTTAATTAGCCTATTGTTCAATAGCTTGTGACAAGGTGTTAGATGAAGGCCACCTGACTCTTAACCCAGCACCTGAACCCTGAGCTTGTTCATGTGTTATTTTCTGTTTGAACTTTCCCCTGTCTCTGCTGTACGTACCATACCACTGGTTTCTTGCCACCCCAGCTGCCCCAGCACCCTTAGCACAATTCAGCTGCTTAATGAAGGTCTTTCTGTGATGACATGTAAGATCTGCTGGTATACCTGTGACACCTGCAGGTTGCTGGCAGATCTGACACAGGGCCTATGGCAGACTTGTGACCTTTTAAAGCAGCAGCGCAAGCCAGTGCTACATAAGAATTTCTGAAGTGGCACTAGACATCTGCATTTGGGCAACAGAAGTGAACTCCTCGTATTTCAGGGTTGCTTTCCCTAGGTGTTGTGTGGGAGCTGTTGCACAATATTGCCTGCAGCACAAGACCCATAAGGTCCTGATCCCATCCCGCAGTAGTGAGGCATGGACAACTGCTTCAGAAATACTGTAGCTCAGGAACCCCAGGGCACACACTTACAGGATTACCTAATATATTCTCTAGGATTACCTAATATATTCTCTAGGATTATCTGCATTGTCATGGAAAGAACATGCACTCATTCTGGAGAACAGTTTGTGCTGTTGTAATGATAATGCAACACAGAGAACTTTTATGAATTCATCAAAGGCATCTATGTGTACCCCATTATTACGGTCCAAGTAGCTTTCCACATATCAACACCACTCATACAAGACAAAGAAGGGCTTTCAGAAACACAGAACTAGCTGATAGTTATCCCTTTGCTACACAGAGAAATATGAGTTCTAATGAGACCGTGGGACACACTGTAGGTAGCTGCAAGTTATTGTGGTTTTTCTCAGCCCTGGAATGGAGAATAGTAAAGCTAGTTCTGTGGGTTACTCAGCCCAAGCTAATAAATTATGCTGAGAGGCAGGGTGTATTCTAATACAGTTATCCTGCTTTGAAGACCTCAGGCAATAATTCTCTGTGAGATAGTGCTGCAGATCTACACTAACAGAGGGGGCCTCTGTGTGATAGCCTGAATAAGAGCAGTATGGGAGAACTCCATGTGCAAGTCCACCTGGGAATGGGACCGACTCACAGCCACAGTGGCTAACTTCTCTGGGGTTTCTAGGGTGAGATTCAGATAATGAGAGGATTTCTGCAGTTTTTGGTGCAAGTGCTCCCTGACTCCTGTACCATTGGCAACCACATTTTGGCCAGTTGCAGAACTCACAAACTTGCCACTGTGACACGTTCTTCTACTCCAGGTACTCCAGAAGGCCCCAGGAATCCTGGGGCTCATGACCTCTGGGCTTTAAACAGTATTCAGGGGGGTTATTGTTCTACATTCTACTTGTTGTTGATGTAAACCAATCATTTATTTTTCTTACAGCACTTCGTCTTCTTAAGAGAGAAATTAGCACAAAAGGAATGAAAGGATGAAGTGTTATCACAGACATGTGAGTGGACAAGAACAAGGGGGAGATAGGAGTACTCTAGCTCTTCTAAAAGGTGCTCTCTTCTGTGCTACTGCACTTATTTATTTATTTATTTATTTTCCTGAAGGGACTGCACCACAATGCCAACTACTCAAACATTTATGAGGAAGGTTTCACATATATTCTGTGTAGTGATCACCCGATACATGTTTTCTTTTGGGGTTGCTATAATAATTGTGTATACAGGCACCTACACAGATTAATTAGTTGCTGGCGGACTGTTGTATTACTCACACTGATTTTACATCCACATTAGGTCACTGACATCCATCGATCTATCCCAGATTTCTATGGTGAGATCAGAATGGGACTGTGCTGGAGACTGACTTTTCACTTTTAAATAAGTTCTATACAGCATGAGGAACTTGCAACAAAATGAGAAAACTCATCTTGCAAGTGAAAACTGTAATAGTATAGTTTCAATATTTGTGAAGAATTTAGAAGCTTGGGTCTCTTTTCCTGGGAGAAAATCTTCTTCCATATACTTGACAGTTCTTACCCTGTGGTGTATATAAGCCCACTTTTGTGTGCCCTTTCCTGTGAGAGCCTGTCATATATACTGGTCTGCTGTCTCAAGACTTGCTGAAATCCCCTGCAATAGCTCTGTCAAGAGTAAAATTCTCCTGGGGCAGAGAGTAGGCACAGTATGGGACGGCATATGAATGCCACTGGAGGGACTACATACTCCTAAGTGACTTGCAAATCTGCGCCCATTCCCCCATAAAAGTTATATCAAGCACATTGTTCTCAGCCTAGGTAGTGTTCCCTAATTTCATCCAGCTGGAAGAAAAGGAGAACAGACAAAAAGTCAAACTGAGGGCATCTGCTTCACTGATAGTACCTGACCATTAATCCACTAAAACAGCACTGGCACATAAGGGTTTTAAGAACCTCATGCCCTGGTTAACACCTTGTTCTGAAGTTTTAAAACGAATACTGCACAATACTGACCTGCAGCCTGAATTTCCCCAGGTTATCTGCAGTCATCCCAATATTTGGTGTATGAACAATCCAACATTTGAAGGGGATCTTTCACTGGCAGTGTCAGCCCTTCTTTTTACAACAGTGCAAGTGGGAGTACAAGAAATATATTTTGCGGATAGTGGGCAGGATGGTTTATCATTTAACCTCTAAAGAGCAACATGGAACTCAGCAACCAGCTCAAGGAATTAATTTATAAGAGGGTAAGGGCAAATAAGGTACACTGGCCTCTCAGCAAATGAGGTGACCCATGCTGTAGTAAGCAGCTGAGAGAGGGCAGTCACTTCTTACCTTCAGTCCTATATCCATTGATTACTGATTTTTGTCTATGATTTTAATTCCCATCCCTGCCTCATCCACCTGGATGCGTATCCTTTTCCAGTGGTTTCTGAGCAATATCCTCTTTTTCATATATCTCACAAAGACCACTTCTCTGGAAGTATTACACCAGCTAGGGAAGTCAGAGTCACAAAAGGCTTCATTAACATTTCAGAGACATGTTGCAGACCACTGCAAGTGTTGAGGGGGAGTACTACAGACTGAATACATATGGTCTATCATTTAGGTCACTCCCTTGTCAATGGAATGACACTGAACAGCACAACCTGAGACCTATCCCCACAGCACTAATATGCTTCCTCCAAAAAAGGATTCCTAGTCTTCACAGCAGCATGGCAATCTGATTATTTCCTCCCATCCAGTGGGCAAAATGAGGCCAACCATATAATGTCTATGAAAAAAGGACACAGGAGAAACTAAGAGTTGGTGCACAAAGCCAGAGAGGATAGTAAAGAACGGATGGCAGCTATACACCATTCCACACCCACCTGAGATTTCAAATCTTTGCAATTTTGCAAAACAAAGCACTCTCTCCTCAGAACGCAGTAGGACACAGGAGTATATTCACAAGACCAGTCTTATGACTCTAAGTAATCACAGCCTTGCCTGTTGTGTAATGTCATCACTGAAAAGGCTGGTTGTACTAATAGGAAGTGATGGCTGATCCCATTTAGAGAAACATTTCTAAGAAACAACAAGCAAGAGGACTTTTAGATTTCCACATCTCTTCTCCTGGGGGCGCCTGCAGATAAAGGAGAAGTAGGCAAGGAAAGTAAATGTTTACTTTCTTTTGCTGGTAATCACTAAGTACAGTGCTGCCAATGCAGTTGAATGTGACTTATAAATCACTTAATCACTCAATAAAAACAAGAAAGGTGAGTAGTAATAAGGGAGGATGAAAGAGTGAAAAATTCCGTACACTAACTGTAGGAACATTGTGCTTCCTCTTTAATTTGCAAGTTTTACATATTGTACACACAGTGATAGACTTAACTTTCCTGGGACAAATTTAGAGCAACACAGTTAAAGGAAAGGTTTCTCCAAATCTGTCCCCACATAAAGCTGGACTAAGCGCAGACTTCTCATTGGTAAAAAGTGATCAAAAGATCAAAAGGCAGATCTTACTGTGTCATTTGCAGATGTTTTGCTGGAGGCCAAATCCTGCTTAACTGGCATAACTGTTTTCACCATTGTTAGCTTTAGATTCTCCCTGACACTACCTTATGTTAGAATGGTTTTAGTCCATAGCATACCATAAAGCCCCAGTAAGATGTGGCCTATACTATATATTTTATCTCAGAAAAGAGTAAAATAAAGCACAAAAACTTGAGTTACCCACAGAATTATCATCTGACAAGAGCTGTCAGTTCTTAAAAATCATGTTTATACTATTCTTTTCTTGATCTCCCATTTCAAAGACTAGCCCAGATGTGCACTGGCGTAATCATCATGTGGCTTCTCCTTCCCTTGAGCATCCACCACAATTCACTGCTACTGCTGGAAGAGCATGTCTGTACTAGCTGTACTTAACAATTGTCTGCATGCAAATCATCAGCATGTGACCCACACAGAAACAGCCCCAGAATACATATATTCTCAGAAACAGGAATTATTTCTACTGAACAGCCTTATTCATCAGTCTGTATATGCTGGTTCTTACTGAGAGCAGTTATCTTTGGATACAGTTGAGTTCTGTGGGTTTTGAGATGAAAAGACAAGCCCACTCTTGCCCAGATGAAAAGGACTCAATACTGAGGATACAGCCATCATCTTTCTGAAGTTCTCTTCAGTGTAGTGTCTACAACAAGTGATATCAGGACCCAATAACAAAAACCACTATGTTTCCCCTGGACTAATCCTCCTCCATGCCCTTTCAGTGTCATGCCTACCATTTTTGTCTTCCTAACAGGACTTCTACAGAGAACAAACTGTTATAAAGGCTGCTGTGCCTGTTAGCTAATAAACCGAATATGGTGTCACACATGCATACACTCTAAATGGCATGCAGACATGTATGTCCATGCACAGAAGTGAATGCCTTGTACAAGGAATTGCAATGGATATACAGTATTTCATACTGTAGTATCAAGCTTGCATTCTGAATCAGATACATCATCTACTGACTCCAGCACTGTAAGTCACCCTTTGAAATAGATTGCTTCCCTCATGAGTTAGACTGGGAGATCATCTACTAAATCATCTCCGTACTGAATCCAACACAGTATACTGCAAAGCAAATAGCTCTGCAAAACAGCTATACATAGAGGAGGTACTACAGTACCTCCCACAGGTTGTTGCTTCAAGGGCTGGGCACAGACAATACCTGGGCAGGTTGCTGGTGGACTTCTTGTGTAGACAATGAGAGGGTAATCAAGTGCTACAATAATCCCTCTGACAGATACTATCTCATAAACCTACTTGCAGTAGTTTGAAAGATAATGACCCCCTGCAGATGCAGGCTTGTGTGAACTTCAGGCGTTTCAGTCCATGTCTGGTGTATTAATTTAAATGATGAAACTGTGGACTGGAGCAGCTGAGGCATCAGTATACCCCATTTTGTCCATTTTGCTGACTCTGCAGTGAGACAAACCCCAGTGGCAGGGATGGCACAGAGACCCAGGGTAGAACCATGGTAAGCTGCTAGAACTTGATTTGCCAGGGAGTGCCTGTGAGGTACTGGTACAAGGGGCAAAAATTTTTACTCAGAGAAGACATTTGCATAACATGCATCAAAAAAGGAGTATAAAGATATGATTTTCCCCAAACAGTGGAAACAATGGATAGAGGCTCACCTCACTCTTGTGTGGGCCACTTTCAGAGGGATGTGATGCTATAGTTTCATTCTTTTTTCTCTCTGTAACCCTTTTCACACAAATGATTTTTTTTTCATTCCTCACTCATGTCCTCTGTGAAAGACAGTAGTAGTTTCCATGTGCTGTAATTGGACTGACTGGCTGACTGATTCCTGTTCTCCCCTTATGCAGCCCTGGGAACTTGGGAGAAAAAAGGTGGAACAACCAGCCACTCAAAAGAAACACTAGACTATTTCAAAGGTTAAGGAGTAGAGCGTGCAACATCTGTCTGTTACAGATGACTGGTCATTGCAATTTGGATGTCTTGTTCCCAATACTTCCTTACTATGATTGTCATGAGGATGACAAAGGATGAGAAAGGCAAACCATTCTCATTAAGGACTTGGAAGGGGGACTTTTTCGAGGAAACTATTACACTTTCCTTTTTATGAAGTGTGACAATGTTTGGGAAAACAAGATACAGTGAGCCTAGCTTCAACTGTCTGAAGGATGGTAAATGTACAGGTTCAGAAAATGCAATGTGCACACTCACATGCACCTAAGTTAAGCAGCCTTTCTACCATGTTCCTGGCTGCTGCTTGTAGTGGAAAAGGAGCACTCACACTGTCTCAGTGTCAGCAAGTCTGAATTGATAGTGATGCTCTTAGTGGGTAAAAATGACCACTGCAGAAAATGTGCAGTTAGTCTTGTGGGTCAGCTTCTCTCCATCTCAACATACTTTTCTTATTTGTACTTCCTTTACCGTCTCCCTGAGAATGGGCAAGGGGCTGCTGATCTGGGTTACCATTACCAAAGAATTTTAATATTCTAGTAACTTCATTTATTTGTATCCTTAGTGAGGTGTTCTCCTTTTTCTTCCATCTCCTATTTACAAACCCAGCCTGTACCCAGCCTTTACCTATCCCCACTCCTAATTCTGTTCTGATGTGTTTCTCACCATGAGTTTCTCAGCAAAAGGGAGACATCAAGAAACTCCCTTAAATTAGGAGGACATTTTACTACAGACTCAGCTCTCATTCATTTGGAGCAATACAGCAGTGCATCTGTCATCTGTGCTTCACTATTTCAGACATGACTACAGCTGCATCTTAATCATGTTCCTGCAAGGGCTAGTTGGAGTTCCAGCACTCCAGATAACTTAAGGCAGATAAGGAAGCATGGTCTTCTGCCAAAAACGTGCCAGTCAGTGGCAAAATCAACAACCCCTCCATCTAGCTCTGATTCATTGTATGTATGGTGCAATTTAAAGGGGGGTGGAAGGATTAAAAAAGGATTCACTAAAAACCTCCTTTCATTTTGCCAGTCTGTAACTATACAGGTTCATAACTGAAGGCCAGGAGCCAGGAGGTGTTATATTTTGATATCTTCTTCCTGCTTGGAATTACAGAAAAGAAGCAATAAGAATTTTGGAAAACATCCAGTAACAGGGTCATTTTTTCAAGGTTGCAGGACATTTGCAAACATTGCAATTCATAAATGATTCTATCTTTTGAGGTCTGAATTTGACTCAAACTCCATTCCACTACCAAATCACAGCTCATTTCATATTGTCAGTTCTTACCTGGTGCTACCCTTGGAATCTTTGCCTACCTTAGGGATACAGTTTTTGTGATTTAATAAATAAATAAATAAACCAACCAAATAAATCAAAAAAAAAAAAAAGCAAACAAGGTAAATGAAGGAAAAAATAACAAGGAAGGCTTGCAGAAGACTCACATAACAGGAGTACCTGGGACTGTGGCAAAAGCCGGAGACGACTAACTTTTGCAGGGTATAGAGCAAGTCAGACCAGCTGAGTGCAGGGGAGCGTGAGCAGAGTGTGTGGGAATAGGCAAACAGGGGTTGGTCCCCTCCCCGACAGAGTCATGGTGACAACACGGCCAAGAGCCACAATGAGGAGAAAGGAAATGGGAACTCAGGCAGAGCTCCTGCACAGTCACGGCCGTGCAGCTCTCTGGTTGTGGCGAGTGCCTGAGCCTGGTACTTGAGGTAGATGAAGTTGGAAATGCCTCCTGTGTACAGTGTGACCAAATGGATGACCTGCTCAGGCAGGTGGAAGAGCTGAAAGAAGAGGTAGGAAGACTGAGAATAATCGGAGACTGTGAAACTGAAACAGACTGGTGGAGCCACACCCTTAGGCCAAGACAGCAGGAAGAAGCCTTACAAGTAGTGGAAGACCCACTCCCCTCCCGTCACCAGCCAGGAAGAGCAGACAAGGAGGACCGGGGAGGGGAGGCTTGGAGACAGGTCCCAGCTCAGATGGGAAGGAGAATCCTACCCCCACCTCCCCCTCCTCCACCATTGCCCTCATTTGATGGGTATGGACCCCTTGAATTTGAGGCACCTTCTGATGAGGAAATCATGGAACCATTGGTCTCTGTGCATCACAAAAAACGGAGCAGGGGTGTTCTCTTAAGAAGCGCTCTGCCTGCAGTGCCCTTGCAGAACAAATGGGGAGCTCTGCAAGGAGGAGAAGATCCCCTCCTTTGCCACCAGGTAAAAGGGGAGGACCCAAGAGAGAAGGAGAAATTAAGACAGGTCGCTGCTCAACGATACAGGCAAGTCCCACCCCAGCCTCCCCCTGCTTCCCAGTTATTACCCTTGCACAGTAGGGGTGGGGCTCTGGAAGCCAAGCAACAAACAAATTACAATAGGGACGAGGGTCCATTAGGGGAGTCTCAAGTGGCAAGTCATGGAAGCAGGTTGCTGCTTGGGGTTGCAAGCATACACCTTCCCTTCCTACACCCTCACCTCAAATACACTTGCAGAATAGGTGTGAGGTTCTGGAGGTAGAAGGGAATGAGGATGGTGACAGGGATTCATCCAGTGAGTCACCCAGGGCCTGTCACTCACCCCCACACCTTAGGACTTCCCCAGAAAGGAAGAGAAGGAGGGTGATTGTAGTGGGTGACTCTTTGCTGAGGGAAACAGAGGGGCCCATCTGTAGACCAGACCCATTCCACAGGGAGGTCTGCTGCCTCCCTGGAGCTCGGGTTAGAGATGTAAAAACAAAGCTCCCTACTCTGGTGCAGTTATCTGATTATTACCCCTTGCTGGTTATCCAGGTCAGTAATGATGAGGTTGCAGAGAGAAGTCCAAGCGCAATTAAGAGGGATTTCAAGGACAGGACAGGAGGTAGAACAGGTTGAAAGCTTGTGGGTAAAAATTAAGGGACATGGAAAAGGGAGTGAAACTGTTCTGAGTGTCTACTACAGATCATCAAACCAAGAAGAAGATGTTGATGAGGCCTTCTATAGTCAAACAGAAGTGGCCTCTAGAACACTCTCACTGGAAGTCATGGGTGACTTCAATCACCCTGATATCTGTTGGAAAGCCCACACAGCCAGGCATACCCAGTCCAAAAGGCTCTTGCAGTGTATAGATGATAACTTCCTGATGCA
>JANHFX010010919.1:17218-37621 GCA_027560015.1 Chloroceryle amazona | reverse complement strand
TGGAGTTTCCTCTGCAGGTTTTCAGAACCCACCTTGATGCATTCCTTTGTGACCTGTGCTCGATTATATGGTCCTGCTCTGGCAGGGGGGTTGGACTCTAAGATCTCCAAGGTCCTTTCCAACCCCTGACATCCTGTGATCCTGTGAACCACTGCATTTGGTGGCCACTGCTTCAACCGCAAGGATGATGTCAAGGCTGAAAATCTTATGACAGATGGAAGGGAGTCACTGCTTTAAACAATGGTCTCAAACCTCTCTGAGACGTGGTACAGCAGTTACAGATGTTAGGGAAAAATCATGGTACCTTAGGCCTTGCTATGTCAGCATCTCATGGCTGCTGTAAGCTACACTGGCAAGTATTGTTGAATTGCGTTTTGTTTGCCTTCTTACTCCTCTAGTTTTGCCTTCTTATTTATAGATTTAACATCTTAAAGAAAATTCAAAACTTCTTTATGGGTTTTCAGGGGCTCTGAAAAGTTGATGCACCAGGACTAGTGACTGATGCGTTGAATTTGGCCCTTATGATAATTGTTGAAATGTTATAGCGGCTTTAACTTGTCATCTGTTAAACTTATTGGTGATGAAGCTGTTCAACATGCAGTGTGGGTAATATTTACATGATTTACTGTGTGATGTACAGTTTTTGATTCAATAGTAATGTATTTGATTCAATAGGTGATGCATCTAATTCAGTCGGGAGTCCATCTAATTCAAAGGTGATGCACTTGATTCACTTGAATCACTAGCTGAGGTACCTGATTTAGAAGGTGATGGATCTAACTCACTGAGAATGATTCCAATTCCCCCATGCAAGGTATTTACTTCAGTGTGTGATGAATGAGCTTTAATAATAATGCACGTTTCTCCAATGGTGGATGTATTGGCTTCAATTTATATCCCAAGCTTCCCAAATCTGGAGTGGAGTGACACCTTGCAGCCACGATTCAGGTGAGGATCACAAGCAATGTGAAACATTAGACACTAAAATAATGGGACCAAATTATGTAATAAAAGCTGTGCTTCCCAGATGAAATATTTTCACCAGATTTGATGGGGGGATACAAATGTCCTGTCACTGCTGTTATTGCTACCACAGTACATGACGAAAATCCCCAAATCCATTTACCTTTAGTGTCATTGCTGGGATTACATACTCAGTACTTATTTCCCCTGAGCTATGCGAACTCTCAAATAGCAGCATCTGAACTAACAGCTCCACTCACCTCATTTTTTGTCTGTGCTTTTATTTTGTTAGAGGTTGGCAAATATTTAGCCCTGGTGAAATGGGGAAAAGGGTATTGGTAAAGAGCAGTCTTAGATGGGGTAAGGAGTGTAGGGACTAAGGCCTGTACAACATACTGCAGCCCACCATTTTGCACCGGGATCATATTCTGGTGCAAACTTCTGGCAACTATGCAATGTGTTTCCACTGACTATTGTCTACCCCTGAACCTTTTCTGAACAGGTCAATTTCATTACCCTCTCCTCCTCTGGATCCACCTTCAACATTAGTCTCAGGACCCTCTCTTCTTTGTGTGATGGTTATTTTGGTCATGTAAATAACATTTTCAGCCACAAATATGGTAGGAACCTTTGCTTCACACCTACAGAAAAAAAGAAGCTCTTGCCAAACTCGTGTCTCATGTGTGCAGTGGACAGCTCAGGATTTGTGGATATTATTTGACACTTGTGCTACAAGAGTGCATAGGGAGGGGAGCTCATTTCAGAAAGTCATGAAAAAAGATACCCTATGAGCTTGGGCACATGTTTGCTTGTTGTGCACCCATGCACAACTACAAACCTGAAACAATTTTTCAGTGGGATCTCAGAGACTCAGAAAGCCACCTCACTGCTGACAGCAGGTGTCTTCATCTCCACCCAACTTTGTGGCTTCCTCATAACCTTTCCCTACCCATATCCTCAGTGAAGAATTACTCCTCTGGGTGGCAGAAGCAGCAGATGCAATTTATCAATTATATTTCCACGCATTTTGTGCACCACTTGCAAGAGTTCCAGGGCAAATGCTTCACTTGTGCCCTTGTTACTGCTCTTTGAGGCATATTGATTTTCTTCTGTGGATGCAAGTTTTCTTCTTGTACCCATGTCTGTCTTTTAAAGAGTAATATGCAAATAAATAACAGGGGATGTGTGAAGTGTTTCTAAACAAATCAGAAATTCCAAATGCCAAAACCAATGTGCTAAATACTAAAATAGGTATCTAAGCTTAAAATAAATAAATATATTAATCAATCAATAACTAAAAATTCTTTCACACTTTATTGCTTCAGGCTGTATCTGGAGATATACTGAAATAGTTGCAGGAGTCTTAAGTAGTCAGCTTTTTTCTATCCACTGAGTTTTCAGGGTTGAGATTCCTGCACCTCCATTTGGTATCATATGTTCAGACAGAATACATTAACAAATTAGTGTCTGATCTGGGGAAATAGGGCTGGTTTTCCACCTTTTATTCCTCTATATTTCTTTTCCTTGCTTTCTTCCCTTCTCTCTAGTCATGGCAGTGACTGAAATCTGTCTTTTCCATTATGTGATACACAGTGACAGTGACATCCATCTGCTTCTCCTTAATACCCCATCAGTAAAATATATATTCTGTATTCAGAGAATAGGTGTATTAACTGCCTTTGCTGTTTTAATGAAGAAAATGAGGAGAAAAAATAGGTCTGGAAAGGGAAAATTAAATGGCTTATAGCAATGGTGTCAAGTCTTACACAGAGTTCAGACTTTGGAAACTACTTTCAAGGACTAAAAGATCTGCAGTGACAAGCACTGCTGCAATAGTAGGTAAGAGCTTTAATATATTTGATCTCTTAAGTGGTTCCACTTGACACAACATACATTGCTAGTCCTTGTTGAATGTAACACTTGGTAAGTTGAGCAGGCTCCACTTCTTAGTGATGAGAAAGCAAGCAAAATACAGTCTCAAGTGCCTGTCTGTTTCTAAATGACCTGGATCTTTTGGAGAATCTAGCAGACCCAAAAGGCAAGTACTGCTTCAGTTAGGGAATTTGCATGTTTGATTGTATAGGTAGAACAAAACCCACCACTCAATTTTCATGCCATCAGGTACCTGCTCTCACCTTTGCCTGTGTCTTCTGTTCAGAACGATATATATCTCATATTTCAAGCCTAGGTGTCGGAGAAGTCTCAATTAAAATGAAAGGAAAAGAAACAAACATTATTTCTTTGAAATTTTCACAAAGGATTTGTTTTCTTTTGTTTTGTTTTAATCAAATAATTTAGCAAGCAACTCTGAGGCCAGAATAGACTACATTGCAAGGAACATCCTGCCTTCCACTTCTGCACAGACTTCAAGTGTTCAGATGTGCTTCAAGGTCTGGCCTTCTGAAATTAATGCCTTTTTATTTGCAAGTGAGTTTCCAAACACTCCTCTGTTTTTTGGGGTTTGGTTTGTTGGTTTTTTTTTTTTTGGAACAAAAGAGAGGTGATGAAGGAAGCAGGGAAAAGGAATAATTACCACAGGGGCCAGGAAGTGACTAGATATACAGCTAATTATTTTGGCTACTTTTTAAAAACTTCTCCCAGGAGTTGAAAAGCTGATCCCCACCAGTGGGCAGATAGGCAAATGAATTTGTCTCAGGCTTGATATGCACTTCCCAGACCTCCAAGAGTCTTTGCATATTATAAGGTCTGGACACTGCAGACAAAGCATTCTCTTGTCTCATCGCAGAAGTGCCATAGGCATTGTCATTAGTTGAACACTGCCATTTTTACAATTACAAACCTTGCCATGTTTCACAGAAGAACTGCAGCTGCTGCTTCTTGGGGTACTGAGTAAAGCACACTTCTATGATGGCCCCCAGAGACCCATGCACAGCATAGCTTATTGTAACAGATGGGGTGAGGGAGGGATGCTTCATCGACAAAGCATATTTGTCTAAATACAAGAAGAATGAAAACACAGCACTTATCACTGGTGCTTAATCTTAAATTCAGTGAAGTCTGGATTGGGGAAGATGAATGCTTTGCTTGCCATGGTGTAATACACAAACACATAAAAAGCCCTTCTCCATTCCTCCTTGATTTTTGAGCACATTCACTGCTTAATAAACTCAGAGAAAGCAGCCAGGCTGCCCCTCTGAGCAAGCTGAGAGATAAAGCAGAGCATTTAAATCACTGTGAGCTCTTTCTAGCTGTGCTCTTTGCCACCATGTAGTGGAAGCACAGTGCAGATCTCTCACAACAGTGTGCAGGTGTTGCCTTTAGATCTTCTTATTTTTTAAACAGACTACCATTACCTTGTGTATTTCTGGGTCTTTCATTTAAGACTATCACAACATTCACCAACATTAGCAGATGAGCTCTGTTAAGTGTGGAGATAATTATCTTCCCTGTGTATATAGGTGGGGAAACCGAGGACAATTTTATGGTGTTTATAACAGGAGCCAGAGGTAGAACATAGAACTAAATTCTGCTCTCCCATCCGTATTTGAGTCTCCAAAATCTTTCTGCTGTGAAGTGAGAGTAACTCCTTGAGGTATTAGTTGAGATCAATGAGTAGCAGCGGGCAACCCTTTCCTCTTGTGTGGTACATAATGGTTTGGGAACAAAAAAACATTTGCCCCACAGAAACTCTCACTCTCTTTCCTCTGAGGAACATCTTTGACTCAGCAAGTTGCTTTAGTATTTTTGGGCAGGTGTTTGTCAAAGCTCCTTGTCTGGGTTTGGCCAAAGCTCATTGCTCTGTTAATGCTTCCAGGGCCTGGTTATGTTAGATGCTGGACTAGAACAGGTAGGGAGATGGAGTCTAAATCAACCTGAAACAACAGGTTAGAGCATGATTCTAAGTTAAAGAGTAGGAAAAGTATTATATTTCCTAGATTGCCTTTTTACTTTCTCAGATCCCATGCCTGACATCATAAACCTCCACACCTGCTCTGACACTTATCATTACTGGGGCTTCTCGACAATTTTATGCTTTCACTGTTTCAGTGAGAGGATTAGAATTTCTTGGGCCAGTCTCACTCTGGTCATAGTAGCCATGCTTTTGAACAGATGTAAGTCAGAATGGTATGAGATATCTCTCAGGTAAGAGGAGTCTAGATGGATGGCTTCATCCACAAGAACTGCAGGATTTTACAGAGGGTGTCTTTCCTTGCAGCTATCCTTACTTCCCTGGGGAGAAGGAGTAGGGATATCAATATTTAAATGAAATCTTTAGCTTGTTAGATTTCAGACATAACCCTATCAGACAGAACAACTAGACAGCATTAGGCCAAATGATATTCACCTCTGGCATACAAACAGCCATTCCTCCAGTTACACAGATTATACAACTCAACTGAACATATTTTCACTGTTCTGCTCATAAAATTTCTGTATGAACTGTCATCTTCTTTAAACTTGCTGAGCAATTTGAATGGCAAAATAGCATATTTTCAATAGGAAAATTATCAACAATGGTCTGGGTCTCAGCATAGCAAAGGGACCATGAAACTAACTCAGCAAGCCAGCTGAGAATTTCCCTGGAGAACTTTCCCAGGTTTTGGCATAGGGGACATCTCAGGGATATGGCCAGGAGGTGGGGAGGAAAGGGGTGTGCACTGTGGCATAATCCTTGCGGGCTATTGTTTGTTAAAGCAGCCCCAAGGTTGCCCTTAATTGTGTTGTGGGATGAACTGGCTCCTAACCAGCTGCTGGGGTGTGAGAACTATAAACATGACAGAGGCACCTTTCTTTCTTCCACCTCCCAGCTGCAGAAAGCACAGTTTGGCTGGGGTGCAGGTGTGAGCCTCCTGGCTTATTGCAGCTGAGCCTCTGTGCTCTGACATGTCACTGGGTCCTAGCTCAGTCCTGGGACAACTACCAACCAAACAAGCTGGATATCTTGCTTATTTCCATGATCTACATCTCTCAAAACACAGGCATAAAAAAGATTAATGCTGGCATGGTTGTCTACAAGTGCACTTTATACAGCAAAATGGAAATGTAGTAGTAGGGGAAATAAACCAGCAAAATATTCTATAATAGGAGGTATCTATTCAAGAGAGGTATTAATTAATCATGAAAAAGAAACTAATTATTTTACCACACACAAAGACAGAAATAATACCAGGTCTGGTGTTTTCCTCATTCTTCTGCCTGATAGTGTTTTATGCCACTTTCTTTTCCTACTTTTTGGAGAGCTACTTATTACATCAATTTTGAAAAAATCTTTTTTTTCACAGGTTCTACATTTTTAATGGTTCTTTTTAAGTGAATAAATCTAGAACAACATGAGGCTTTGATACATATCTGTGGGATATTTAGAGAAACCTAGCCTCCCGAGTACCAAGTTCACCCTCCATCATTTTTAACTTTGCAGAACATGTCCTTTAAAAACAATTTCACCTAGCAGAAAGCCCCTCAGTGTGTTTTGCATCATAGGCAGATACCTGTCAGCCAGGACTTCAACCATGGCCTTAGGAAGGTCACAGCCAGAAAATCCAGTTGTTAACTACATGACTGCCCACACAACTCATCAATCGCAAAAGAGCAGCTGGTCAGTTTTCTAAGCTCCATTCTGTCCTGTATCAGTTGCCATCTTGCCATGAAAAATCATGTCTATCCAACAGTTATGCCTTAGCTCAAACAAGAGTTGGAGACAACAAATCTGACAAAAGAAAAGGTTTGGGTACCATACACTATATGTGGGCAGCACTGAGCACTTTAGTCTGAAAATCACAGTGTCATGGGCAATTACAACAAAGAACCATGTCAAGAGCTGCACTTCAAATCACCTGTTTTACCACAGCTTAGTAAAGAATGATACTACTTTCTGCCCTTTATTTTGGGTTGCTTTTTTCTACAGGATTTACTGAAAAAGACTTCCCTGTGTGGAAAATAAGAAAAATATACAGAGACTGTTTCGATCTGCTAAATTGTTCTGATCACTTCAGGCAATCCCACTGAGGTTTGTCTTACTGCAAGTGCACCATAAACTCCTGCCTACCTCTACTTCATATAATCCACCCAGCAGAGGCCCTGCTACTTATGCTATACTCTAACAAAGCTCGAGAAAGATTATGAAACAGGGAAACTATCCAGGATCAAAATTGCTTTTTTTTTTCCCCATCTACCAGAGGTAAATAAAAAGTCAAGCCCATCTGACAACAGGAAATGGGATTCAAAGCAAAAATAGAACCTCACATTTTGTCAGATATCCAAGGTTGGTTTTTTTTTTCTGATGAGAGGTTTTCATAAGAGCTATAACCCCTTTTGGTGGGGTTACATCACCATTTGATCTAAACCCCCACTGTAAGACTACATCTGTTACTAAGCTGTGTTGTAAATGTCTTTAATTTTTATATTTCATCTGAAGGGAGTTGTTAAAGTGGGTTTACAGGGTGATGGCTCTTTGAATAAAAGACATCAGGACTTAAGCAAAGCTCTGCATGACACTTAATTTTCACTCTAATAAGCCCTCCTAAAACATTACAAGATTTTGTTTTTCCCTGAACTTGTTTTCTCTTCCTTCATGATTATCTTTTTTTTTTTTTTTATTCCCTCTTTTTTTTTTAAGGGCACATTTAAGGAGAATGGTTTTAGTTTTGCCCAGATGACACCACTTCTCTTTTCACCCTAAGCCAGATGTGCTACTCTCTCCGAGCAAAAGAAATCTCTCTGAAGTCTTTTTTCAAAGCCATTGCTTTTATTTAGTTTTTTTTTGGTGTGGTTTTTTTGGTTGTGTGTGATTTTTATTTTTGGGGGGGGGAGAGGGGGTTAGTGGGGGAGTGTTGCTGTTCTTCTGGCCTCTCAGGGGCCTTTAGTTTGACTTTTGTCTGCGAGGGTGGGAAGAGATCTTCCAATATGTTTGTGCTCAAAAGTTAAGGTCCCTTTGGATGTGTCCTCCAGTACATTAAAAAGTTCTGTGCTGGCTGAGCATAACTAAGTGTGGGACCCATCTTGATCACCTGGAGGGGTCATTGCAGAGCAAGCATGAAGTATTATCTTTCCCAGTCCCTAGTGCTTTTATTGACTCATTTTGCCCTGAATACCAGACAAGAAAGAAAATGTGGAGTCCAGGCTTTTGGCATGGCACTCAGATCTGAGAATAATTCCACATAGCCATCAAACCTGTTTGGTTTGGGGTTTTTTTGAGGGTCTTGTTTTTATTCTGGAGAACAAACAAATTATTATGGATTGTGGGCCTTGGTCATCCAGCAAAAAATATGCAAGAAAAGAAAAATCTGCCTCATTGAAGAAAATAAAAGGAAGGAATAATATCAATATTTACAATTCAACAAACAGAACATAGAAGAGGTCCATCAGCAATGTGATATTCATCTGGAGAACAATGTTGTCAAAATGCAGGGAGATTCTTCAGCAGTTAGAATGAAGGGAATTATGTGTTTGCATCTCTTTGGAGATGTGGGTTTGAAAAGATTTCAAGTATGTAAGAACAGCATGGGCAATGTTCAACAGGCAGGCCTGAACCCAGAATTCGGTGTTGTAATTCAACCTGAGGCTTCTGGATTATGGGATATAAAGAAATTACCAGCTAGATATGATGAGAAATATTTTTCTCTTTTAAACAGTAACGAGGTTCCTAAAGGAATATTGTTGTTATTATTATTGCAAGAGGAACATATTGAAACCAAACACTCAAAAGTCAGTACATTTCATAAACAGATTCTTCCCACAAGATTTATACAACCATGTTGTGAATTTATTTTTGATTCAAAATTTCATTGTGAAATGTACATTTTAATGGATTATATTTGTCACTAGTGCACACCATAAATACAATAGTAATCATCAGATTCATAGATAGCACTCATGCAGAGCTGTACATAATCACAATTCTCTACAAACATACTTGCCTCATGCTCAGAGTTCAAGTGGTAATTCCTAAATAAAGAACAGTGGAGATCAGACTTGTGTAACACTCAGAACCATCTGTGCTCCTGGGGATGTAGAGTGCAGACAAATGCCTGACTCCCTACTCCAAAGTACTTCTTGTCTGGACTGTTTTCCTATGATGGAATATTCATGCTTTCATTAAAATCATCAAGAATAGGTGAAGACTAGCGTGTGCACCACTTAAGGCTTATGTCCATTCCTCAGCAAATAGAGTCTGTAGAGATACAATATTAATTTAATTTCTGGCATAGATATAATCTACTTAGATTGAGCTATTCTCTTTCATGCTGTCCTGTTAACATGTTTGGATACACACCCCTCCCTTGCTTCAGAAAACTTCAGAAAACCCACCTTTCTGTGAGGCATGCCAGGTGCTGGACTACTCCCCACTCCGTGGGTGTTCTTCCACAAATTATTTTGTTTGCATTGAGTCATGCCTTCAGGGCCTTATCTTGCATTCCTTGCACACCCAAGATTCACTGAAGTTAATGGAGATACAAAAGGCAGGCCTTTAGCTTGTGTTGGGATCCACTGACCTTTCTTCTAATTCTGCTTCTGGCATGGGCTCTGTTGTCCTAAATCCTGAGGACTGAGGACTTAGTGCACTCTTTTCTGTGTGAGGTTCAGGCTCTCTTCCTGAGTTCAGCACCTTCTCTCCCCATTTTTTTGGGGGGGGCTTGGTGTGTGTGTGGCACTTGTGTAAGCATGATGGTGCATGTGCTGCTGTCATGGACACTGCCTCTTCCTGAATTCAGTAGGCTCTAGTGTTTTGTTTCTCAGACCACTTAGATTCTGCTAGCCAAAACAGTGAAAAACCCTCATTCCTTCCACTCACCACCTTTTGAAAAAACTCACTGATCCAGTGTTTGTGGAATGTGTATTATATTATAGTCTTAGTTTCATAACTATCCTTATTAAAAACAGACTTAGCAAAGTTAATTAGGGGTAATTTGCATTCAAGATATTAATTATTTACTTATCTTTGAACTGCAAACTGTAGGAATGCCATTTGTTCATTAAAATTCCCAATCTTTGCCCACTTTCCCTTTGATAGCACCGTGGTTAAAGAAAGTTGCGCTTAGCTGCTGACTAACCATTCTCTGCACACTGCAGAGATGGCTGCAGGCCATTATTTCAGCATTAGAAAGTAGTTAATACTGAATGCCATGAAGTTAAATTTGCGTTCACTTACTTATGTTGGAAATCAGTTGTTCTTTCTGAACAAATTTCCCAGCACAACTCTCAGCCAAGCTCTGCATACTCAAAAAACATGCAGTAACAATATTGAGAAGGTGAGGAGGTTTGAAATAGGGTGAAAAAGAGGAATTAAACAGATCTCTGAAAAAGACACTGCAGAAATCCCCTGCCCTGGATTAAGGTTTATTTAATTATCACAGTCACCACTCTTGTTAGATCCTTTTAATAGCACAAGAAAAAAAAAATCTGTTTTTTATTATTAAACACTAATCTCTGGACAATTACACATCTGTTAATTCCTCAGAAGCTCTTGCTGTGTGCTTCTTACAGATACTGCAAATTGAAAAGACATGTGATGGCAATTGTCTTGATGATGTCTTGCCAACAGGAAAGAAGAAGGTCCCATTTCTTAGTTACTCAGTGGGGACTGTCTCTCAAGTACCTCTTTGGTAACTAGACTATGTCTGTTCTAGGGTACAAGAATGAATCCTCCAGAGCAAGAATCACTTAGGCAAGATGAGAAATCACTGGCAAGAAAAGTAACCTCAGCAGAGGGCTGCAAGGCTGGCCAGATCCTGGTGTGATCTGTTGACTGGAGTATTATTATGTAGAACAAGTCTGGACAGTTAGTGCCTACTCAAGGATTGCTATTTGACAATGCCTATGATTTTCCTCTTCCAATGCAACCTAAATTATGACATCTTCTAACACTCCCACCTCCCTCCCTCCATCTCTTGAACTAATGAACAAATAAGGAAAGAAAATTAAAGAATAAAAAATGTAAGCAGTGATAGGGTGAGATCAATAAACTGTGGATTGCTAGCACTGAGTGAGCCTGAGTAATCTTCTGCATTTTGCATGTTGAGTTAACTTGCAAGAGAAATATGTTGCCTTATTGTCCTGTGCCTCATTGTGGAAAAGGAAACAGGGACTGCAAATTAAAATACCCTTGATTTAGGTTCTGAATGGAGTGTCCAGGAGTTCTTCCTCTATTGCCACATGCTAGAAATTGAACTGCCTGCACCATTTCAATATAACAAGAATATTTTATTATTGTTTCCAGCCCATGACTTCATTTTGTCTTGTTCCCCTGTGACCCCTCAGAGAAGACCACTAAAGATGCTTTTGTATCATTAGGAAAAGTTGCTATTCTACATAAGCACAGTACTCTACTGTTTCAGACTCACTGCTAGAGGGCAGAATGCGAAAAATACATGAATAACCCAAGTAATACTATGGAACATGCTGGCATAAGAGGGCTGAAGATTTTCTGAGCTGAAATAAACAACACTGGGGATTATTAACTGAGTACATATAGGATTAAGAGGAGCTCAGACAGAATTTGACAACTAATGACATCATCACATGAGCTTTGCTCGAAGGGTAAGTCTCTGACTCACCAGTCCAGGCAATGTACTACTCTTAAGGACAGTTCCATTTTTTCCACTGTCAAAGATTTTACTCAAGCTAATGCTGGTGAGCAGCAATTTCCCCAAAACATGGAACAAGTGAGAAGGGTTGGAAGTCTCTTCAGTCCCAAGGGAACCTGTAAGAAAATTTGAAGCAAAAATGGAAAAAAAAAAATAAAATAAATATATAAAAAGAAAAAAACCTTGACAGATTATTAGCTCTATGTGCAGGCAGCCTACTTATGTGGAGTTTGACTACTATGGTAACAAGAGTTAAGTTTGGGATGTACTAGGCTCACAGGTTAAAGGAAAAAAGGAAGTTTAATCAACAGAAGGAAACTCACAGGAACAGAATATTTAGTATTTATATACAGCTATAGTTCTTAGTCTAGCAAATATCAGACAGCTTCTACACAGGTAGAAATGCTGTCCTTTTCTTCTGAAGTGTGGGTATGACAGAGCAGAAAGTGAGGAATACCACAGAGTTCAGTGTAGTTACTCAGATAGGAACCCATGTTTGCATCTCCCTTGCTAGGATTTGTCAAATCAAATCAATAAGTTGGGTCTTCCCATCTGTAAGTGATGGAGTTGTATACTGCACATTGTATATATGGTGCTAACAGTCAGTTGTGAAACAGGCTATATTTTTTTTCCTAATTTCTGAAATAAGAAGAGAAACATGCTTAAAGAAGCTCATTCAAACTCTGCATGGAAGACCATTTTCTCAGTGAATGGTGTCTACTTACACTTCTAAACTCTCTCATGTCAAAAACCATCAGTTTATCACAAAGGGAAACTGGAAAGGGCAGTTGAAGAAATTAAAAAATCTCTGTGATGGATTTACTTACTTTTGCATAAGAATAGGATACTTTTTAATCTCTTGAGCTTCCATAGGAAATACCCTGGAGGATCAAAAGAGAATAATTTAATTACCTCAGAGATTCACAAGAAATTAGGCTTCAGTGATGCTTAATATCAGTCAAATTAATATGGAATATGCTTCAGTCAGAATGTTTGACAATTACACAGTGAAATTCTGGTCCCAGTGCATATCCATTGGCTTCAGTAGGGTCAAGATTTACCTCATGTTAATTGTAAACCCAAGATGGTTACTGAATGGGCTGATTTAGGCGACTGCTAATCTCCCAGAAGAGGACAGCATACTGTTTCCAAAATTATCTTTCTGGATGTTACAGACTTGATTTTTCTAAATTATACTCCATCTGCCAATATATGTGTTGTTACAGCCCTAAACCAAAACTTTTTGATGGAAACAATATTAACTGATAAATATAACGGCATTCAGTAAGTTTTTTGTTTTGTTTTGTTTTGTTTTGTTTTGTTTTGTTTTGTTTTGTTTTCTTGAGTTGTTTGTTTGTTTGCTTGCTTGTTTGTTTAAAGAAGAGTTTATAAACAATATTTAATGTCTGGAGAACTATGACATTCAAAGGGAAAGCCATGTCAATACACAAAAAGAAAAGGCCACGTAAGAGCATAAGAAAGAGCTAAATTCTGATCTGTAGGCCCAGAACGAACCCAGTGCTATGAAATGAGTTTTCTCTAGATTTACACCAACATAATGTGGCCCAGACCATACCCATTTATTTTATCATAAGCTTAAAACCAGATCACTTTGCTCTGACACCTCATTCTGGCTGCAATTGCACAAGCATGCACCCACACACATTCTGTTCAATAGCCTTTCAGTCATGCCACAGAGCTGTATGGTCTCTCTTCGATAAGCTGTGTTAAATTAAAATTAAACATCACCAAGCTTTGCACTCAGCCTCCCTCTGTGAATGTGCTGCTGTGGGTGTACAGGGGGTTAATATCACAAATGTTCCACAGGAGGTTAGTGGGATTCAGTTTCAGCTAACATTTGTTTTGCCAGCTCCTGTTCACTTTCATCTCTGCTTATGAACACTATTATCTTGTTTGTAATAATATATATAGATCACTGCAGCTGCGCTCTGCAAAATTCATCCATTTTTTTAACACTGCAAAAAAAAATTCTGAAAGTCTTTTATCATATTACTGAGCCCTGTGAATTCATCCACCTTCCCAGCTTGGTCTCTCATACAAGTTGCAAGCAGGCATGGGTTTGCAAACCTTCCTTTCACCAAGAATGGACTGTTATGTTTCTAATGCAACCTCACACCCAATGCAGTTTTGTCCATTTATTGTGAGCTTTTGCTTTTAAGAAAGGACTGTTACTTTAACTCCTTTGGTTTTCATCTGTTCCTATTGTAATTTCCTGTTACAAGCATTACCTTTGGCACATGTACGACTTGTGCAGTAGGTCAGTATACTGTGCCTGAACTTTGTCATTTGCTCAAGTAGATTGCCAGTAATACTATCTAACTCTTATATAGCACTTTTCCTATCTCACAAACATACAGCTTCCTGTCCTGGAATCAGTGGTGCTAGCTATTGACAGGCACTGGAAAAGCTATTAGTGTATTTGACATTTTCATTCACGATCTTATAGGACCATGCTAAGTGGCATGCTTTTCCACAGACATGATGTAACACCAGGAATATTTGTACATTAGAATCAGTCTAAAGAAGGAAATGGGTCTTTTAAAACAATCTGTACAGTACAGGTGCCTTGAAAAGTGGATGGAAGAGTGTAAAGAGAAAGGAATAGGCCTGAATTTACACTAAAATTTCCAGCAGAAAATCCTCATGTCATATGTTTTCTATGGTCTGATCCTATGGCTTTATTCTAGAAAGGCACACAATGCAAACTCTTGGCTGTAAGTTCTTAATGTTTATCTATCTTGCTGTTACTAAAGTACAGCTTATAATGGAGCTATTATTCCAGAAGCTGAATGGTGTGATACAATAATTGACTTCCTTACCAGTTTCCCAGTCTTCTTCCTCTTCAAGAATCAGAAGTTGTTGAATGACTAGGTCATAGCTCTATTCTGCTTTTCTCATTTTGAGACAGAAAAAGGCAGACTAACTTTCAAAGCCTCTACCCTAGGCTTTCAAGAAGGCATGGTGTAAAAGAAAGAATAGAAAAGGAAACAAAAAGGAAATGAAATGTAGATTTAAGCAGTTTAGACCTTGTGCTCAGCAGTCCACAAGATCAATCTCAGCAGCAGCTGATATCAATGCTCTTGCATTGTTCAAACAAGTTCCAGCATTTAGTGAGCTGGGATGCTGCCTTCTACCACACTTCTGTAGAGGCTGCCTCTCTGGTTGCGACTGAAGAGTGCCTTCCAGAAGCAGCTTTGCATTACTTTGACAAAGCCAGACAGCACCTGTCCTTGAGGCTTAACAAAAAATAGTAAAAGAAAGGAGAGAGTAATCTCTCTAAGACCTCTGCTGCTATCACTCTCCCTTTATATTTCATTTAGAGCAAAAAGTGAACAAAGAAAGAGTGTTAGACATGCACACTGTAATGAAAATCCATGACTCGACTGTACATTCATAATTATTTTATAAATAAATGGCTTCTGGAGAACCACATCTGTCTCTTCCCACAGTGTATATGTTTTTCATTAATGTATTACAGGCTGAATGAAGCCAGCCTGAGTACTTTCCTTGCATCTTCCTCTTCCTCTCCATCATTGTCCATGGATAGGTTTTTGTGGTTCGCAGAGAGCTGCAAGCCCCACACGTCTCTGCAGAAGTGATGTCTTGTCAATAACATTAGCCAGCATTATGGGCTGCATCGGTGTAGAACAGAATCAATATGACCAAGTAAAAAGTCTAATCAGTTGACATGACCATCTTCAGCAGGGCTTATGCTACAAGAAATGAGTTTTTTTAAGGAATCAGCATCAGCGCTGCTTATTCACCCCACACCAAGAAGCCTTGAGGAAGATTTATTGCTTCTTGTTTTGTTAGCAGTGCAGGGTAAGATGGTAAAAGTGAAATAATGATTCAGATTAAAGGAATAATAAAGACTGGAGTCTGCAAATGCTGCTCACATTTTCAAAAGAAGCTGAAAATTGCTGCTATAGGGCACTCTGCAGTGTGAAAAGGAAACTGTCTTCACCAGGAAATAAAAATAGTTTAGGGTCCTGAATACAGGGATTCATGCCCTTTGTCTGACTAGGTTGCATTCTATTTTCTCACCCTCTCTGTTTTTTACTGAAGGGACAGATTCAGCTCTCACTTCTACTTGTGTAAATTGAAGTCACTTGGCTGAGAATAGGATTGTTCCAGATTTCTATCAGCATAAGTGAAAGCAGACTTTGGCAGTCATGCCTATGGCAATGTACACATCTTAAAACAAGTTTCTCACTGATGCGTAGCTTTATCTATGTGGTAATTATGGAGCTGTTTTACAATCATCTCTCCTTCACTTTCTCTTCACCCCTCTGCATGCAGATTTACCCACAACACAAGAGCGACAGGGGTGCAATGCAGCTATCAGATATTTCACTTTTATGAACTCTGCTGATCATCTGTTCTCATTTGTCCAGTCATCTGAGGGAAACCCTGTTCAATCATGTGAGGGTAAAGCATTAGTGAAATCGTTAGTGCAGCATGGGCAAGCTAATAGGCCCATGCCTCAGCTATTTTTTTTTCAGGCAATGTATTGCCTACATCAGAGATACTTCAGCAGTGTTATTTCCTAAACAGGTAAAGGAAAATAATTGCATCTTGGAGGCAAGCAGCTTGTTTGTGAATGGGAAGATGGACATGTTAACTACTCCCATCCCACTTTGTTAGAATGAAATAGCTGGGAACTGCTCATTAAAAAAAAAAAAAAAAAAAAAAAGAAAAAAATCTTAAAAAAGGTAAAGGGCTTATTCAAATTAACAACAGAATCAGAGGAAATTAAAGGGCCTGATCCCACAGGGATCTTCTCAGACTAGACATGAGGAGAGGAGAGGAAAGGAAAGTTTGATTCAGGCTCTTCTGCCATTGCCAGGAAAGACTCAACAGCCACAGACCAGTCTGTGGTACTTATACAGAGAAATGTGGCAAAACTGGTGATCTCCTCCTGGGCAGAAGTTGTAGACCTTTACTGTCAGCACAGAATTATGAGGACACTCAATATAGTCATGGGCAGTGGGCAATCACCCTGTGAAATTTAATCTAATTTTATCCCTCTTAGGCATATACAGAGACACACACACTTTCTAGAGGTTTCATCATGAGGGAGGAATTGTTCTGGGTTTTAATATTAGAATAGTAACTATGGGATTCAGTCAAAATGAAGATCTACAACAGTGTGCACAAGCAAGACAAGTTCTTCGTCCCCAGGCATCAGTGTCAAGTGCACATCAACAATGAACTTGATCCTCAGTGGCAGAGTTCACCTCGAAGTTTCCAGTAAAATTGACTGTTGAAAATGAGACACAACAAAAAAACCTAAGTGGAAAAAATATTGTGATTGTCTTTTTGTTGCTGCATGAAGAAAAGCAATGGATTTTTAACCAATCTAGATTCTGAACACAACGTTGTTGTGTTTTATTTTTTTATGAGAATGCTGCTGCAGAGTATTAATAATGTAACATTAATTTAAATGGCTTAATAAAGTTAAAAAAAAAAAAAGACTCAATTTCTATTAAGATTCTGCCATTTAGAATGATTCAAGGGAATACTCAGAGCCCCAGAATCTTGGTATATAACATTTCTGTGAATGGAAACTTTACCCCTTTGAATTCACGAGGACTGAAAAGTTTTACCAGGCGCACAGGCTCTGTATAAATAAGCAGCACACAGCAAACATATTCTTTTAAAAGGATTATCACTTTGACAGCTATTCAGTTGGGGTGGCTTTTTCCTGTCCCCTGGAATTCCCAGCTTGCCCTCTTAACTACACAGAAGGTAAATCTGTATAATACTTCACAGCTGCCTTTATTGGGACCTGACACTGAGATTACTAGATGTGCTTTCCTGGTACAAAGCACCTCATCAAGTTTCCTGCTCTGGATGCAGTGAATGCAGCTGATGAGCTGTCTTATTAAAAGTTATGAGGAAAGGATGTTCACTCCATTACTTTCTGAACTACTGGATATGCATGGCAAAGCTGCCAAGCTGGTCAGTCCCTCAGAGCTCCCTCCCACACAGGATGCATGCTAACATTTAGTAATGCATTGCTCCCATGGTGGTCACCACTGAATGTAAAAATTATTATTATTGGTTTTTTAATGGCATCTTTTGCTCAGTCAGCATTACCATGACATTTTCTCATCATTGCAGACCAAACCTAAGACTTGTCCCACTGACACCAAGCACACTAAGCAAAGCTCTCAGGAGTTTTAGGCTGGGGTTCTGCCTGTAGTGATGGGAACAGAGCCAGGAGCAAGACCTCCCTGCAACCTACCATTTCAAAGAGAAAAGACAAGGCAGCACCATGCTTGCTTGGAAACCCAACTAGCTCTGAGTTCCAGAGGGCTGCTGAAGTTCAAGAGACTTGGCACATAGAATCATAGAATGGTTTGTGTTAGAAACAACATTTAAAGGTTATCTAGTCCAAGCCCCCTCTAGTGAACAATTCCTCTTCAACTAGATCAGGTTGCTCAGAGCCCTGTCCAACCTGACTTTAATGTTTCCATGGATAGGTCTTCTACCACCTCTCTGGGCAACCTGTTCCAGTGTTTCACCACTCTCATTGTAAAATATGTCTTCCTTGTATCTAGTCTAAATCTACCCTCTTGTAGTTTAAAGTGACTCCTTGTCCTGTCACAACAGGCCCTGCTAAAGTAATCATCCCCCTCTTTCCAACAGGCCTCCTTTAAGTACTGAAAGGCCACAATAAGGTCTCCCTGGAGCCTTCTTTTCTGCAGGATGAACCACCCCAACTCTCTCACCTTGTCCTCATAGCAGAGGTGCTCTAGCCCTCTTATCATTTCTGTGTCCCTCCTCTGGACCCATGCCAACAGGTTCATGTCCTTCTTGTGCTGAGAACTCCAGAGCTGGACATGGTACTCCAGGTGGGAGAGCAGAATCATCTCCATTGACCTGCTGGCCACACTTCGTTTGATGCAGGCCCATATACAATTGGCTTTCTGGGCTGCCAGTGCACATTGTCAGCTCATGTCCAACTTTTCACCAGCTAAATCCCCAAGTCCTTCTCCACAGGACTCTTCTCAATCACATCATCCCCCAGTCTGTATCAATACCAAACATTGCCCTGATCAAGGTGCAAGACCTTGCATTTGTCCTTGTTGATCCCCATGAGGTTCACACGGGCACTCTTCTCAAGATTTTCCGGGTCCCTCTGGATAACACAGATGGGCTGGCATTGCACAGGTGGTCAAGAAGACCAGAGACAGAAGCATTGCAAGAGGAGCTGAGGTGCCGGAATACTATGTGTCTCCATCTTGCACCCCCCTTTCTCAGGTTACTGTGAGCTCTGGGAAGAGGGAACAGGGGCAGGGCAGCACCCATGAGCAGCTGAGAGAGATGCATCTGGGCCAGAGGTAGTGCCAAGGGAGGGCTAAGCTGCAGTAGCTGAGCTGAGTTGAGAAAAGAAACCTCTTTAAAGAAGATAGAATGATTGGTTCAGTCAATGTTTAGTGGGGCCAGCCTCAGCAATGCCACATATGGAATGTGTACCTATTACTTTCCCATCAGTAAAAGAATAAGCTACTTTCTCAAGTAGTTCAGACAAAAGCTGCAAATAAATTTATTTTTCTCCACTACCTCACAGAAGCAAAAGACATTTTGCAAGCAGCCTGCTTGGAAAACTGTTGGCGCTTGGACTGGAGGAACACAATTAAAAGACACAGTAAAAATTGACAAATCTTGGTATGGGGAGCTGAAAATACATTACAATCCCAATTGAACTATAAATTAAAAAAAAATAAATTAAATAAATCTTGCACAATTATGGATTAAAATATGTTTTGGCTTTAATGACCTAGCATAGGAGCCTTGGCTTTTGAAATGGCTGCTAAGACCACACCGCTTGCACAAAGATATTATAATATACAAATTGCCTGCTGTTGCAATACCATATAGGGATGATGAGGGAAGGGGGACCAGCAATTTGCTGGTTTTCTGGTTACTGGTTAGCCCTCCCTCATGAGCCCTGCCCTCTGTGCAAAATTCTGGACATACAGCATCAGTAATGGCAAGCAGTGTCAATAACAGATTCAGTAATGAGTGGAAAAAAACCCCAGCCCAATAACAACAAAACCTTTGGGGGAGCATTATCTGGAATTGCTGTCATCTTATGTTGGGAAACTGCTGGTCTTTCCTGATGGCAGCCTATCATCCACACGATGCAGCAAGATGCTGGGTTCAGAGCGCAAACCCTGAAAGGGTCAGGCTTGGTGGACAGCGATGTGTTCCTCCACTACAGCTCTGCAGCACAGGAAGTGGTGGCCCAGGTCTGCTCAGGAAGCTGGGGGTTTGAAGGGAGCTGATGGCAGAAGATGGGGGCACCCCTCCCCACTCTGCCCCCTGCTTGCCCCAGCCCATGGCAGTGGCTCTGGGAGGTGAGTGCAGAGTGCTGTCTTCCCCTTTTGAATGATAAAGAGGGATCAAAACATTTTCCACAGCTACTGGTTTAGATGCTGGGTCAGTATAGCCTTAGCAACTATCACTTCTTCTTTGAGGACGGTGACTGTGTGCCGATCCAGACCAATTGAATGGCATTGGTGAGGCTGTCCCCAGATGTCTTTTGTGCTGAATTGATGGTGCCTAGAGCTCACAGGGCTTTCTAGGTCTGTGTCTGGCTGCCTAAATCCTTCACTACAGCCACGTAATTAGCTGCACTACACAACCTCTCTGAAGGAGCTGGACCTTGGCGTCCATTAGTCAAGCAGCTCTGGGAAGACTACCTCAAAGTCTGTTTTCCCCAGGGTGTGGGTCCTGGGTTGGATAGTAGCACCAAGTGAAGAGGTTCCTGCAATCTCTTGGGACAGATAACTAGAGGGCAGAGAGGCTCATGATAGTTGGTTAACATTTAAGGACCTCTTCTTCCAAGCTCAGGACCAGTGCATCC
>JANHFX010010917.1:0-13010 GCA_027560015.1 Chloroceryle amazona | reverse complement strand
GCTTTCCCCGGGGAGGGCGGCGGGAGGGAGGTGTTGCGCCTTGTTTACAGTCAGAAATCTCACATCCGAGAGGCCCCCCCCGCCGTTTTCTCCATTAAAGTCACTCCATCGTGCTGTCGTGTCCGAGAGGTTTGCACTGTTGTGAATCTTTTTTTTTTAATTATTTTTAAGTTAGATCCCTTTTTTGGGCCCCGGTCATGTCCTCGGTCTCAATGCTCTAGATCTTTTGCTGTGCAAAAGAAGACTCTACTTGTGGCTGTTCACCTGTACATAGGGAAATGTATGCAAATACATTTTGTTATTTTTAAGAACACCACCATTACGATATCCTCTGTTTGCACATATGTGAAGAAAATAAAGATGACAGTAATTTAAAAGAAACTGGAGTCGCTGTGGCGATTTGGCTTTTCTGTGTGTAAGGAGAAGGAGCGGGGAGAGCTCCCTTGGGGCTGTGGTGGTGCTGCAGGAGGGCACTGCACACAAAGGCCCTTGCAAGCACCGAGCGTGGTTCCTGAGCCAGCTGGAAATCTTACGCTGGGGAAACTCACTGGGCGCTTAAGGTCTCTTATAAGACACAGGGATGAGGGTTTCTCTCTCTGTAGCTTCCAATGAGGTGCTGGAACATCCAAGAAACCACATGTCTGGACTCTGGCTGGATCGTAGGCTCAGGAAGCCTGGCTGCACAGTTCTGAGACTGCCGTAGGGCTCACGTGTGGGTCTTGCTGCCCATGCTTGGCAGTGTGCTTTTGGGGCTGGGAGGCCCGTGCTGTCCTCACTGGGTTTACATTTGGGTGCCGCCACTGCAACTGATCCCTACCCGAGCCAGCCCAAGACAATTTCATAACCACCCAGGGTAAGCAGCGAAGTTGATTAGCCACGGGACTGCCGCGATATTTTTAGCTGTAAATCTGTTTGTAAGTGGCAGGATCCCAGAGCAGTAGAGATGTTCCGGTTTCATTTGTCCCCAAGTGGAGGTATCAATTAAGAGATAATTAATCCGGCATTTCTGATGTCTAAATGTTTTCCACTGTGCCTGTGCTGCAATCAGGCGAGTTGCAGGAATGTCAATGAAAAGCCCAACCAGCTGCCAGAGCCAGGCCGCACTGCTTGTGCAAGGAGCCAGCCTCTGAACTTGTAAATACCTCATTAAAACAGATTGCAAAATCTGCCACCGCACCGGTGAGAAGCTTTTACCATTGCCTCAGTGTGAGTCAGTCTGAGGAGGGAGGTGCACCGGGGCAGTTTGCACTGGAAGGGGTAATGGTGAGAGGGGAGACCTCCCCTCAGAAAGGGCACCTTCTTGCCCAGGTCACGCTCAGTCCGTAATGGGCAGCGAGATGCAGCAGGTGACAGTGGCCACTGCTGGATTTGAGCATGCTCAGGCTGGCACTGCTGAGACACACCTCACAAAAGTGCATCTTGCTGCTCTTCTCAGGCAAAGCCGCCCTTGACTTTCCCAGGGAGGGAAGGGGCCAGTGATGAGGAGGAAAGGAAACATGGGGGAAAGTTTATCTTGCAGTGCTTCCCCAGTGTGGGGGCTGCAAGGCTGCCTTACCTGCAGCGGGGGACCTTCAGTCCCCTGGAGATCACAAATCCCCCAAGCCTATGCTCAGGGGTCTCTTGTCACTGCTGGCCCTCACCTGGAGTGGAGGGAGCAGGCGGTGCTTGGAGCACAGCAGTGATGTGGCACTTGAGACCACGGAACTGCGCTCCAAGAGCAGGGCACAGCATCTCGAGAGCAGGGCGCAGCACCCTGAGAGCAGAGCGTGCTGAGAGCAGAGCATGCTGAGGAACTCACAGCCTGCTTGGAGCTAACCCCAGCCGAATGACCAGGCGGTGTTTGCTTTACAACCTCTGTGTGTGTGCTTAAAGGCAGTTAATGGCATTAGCTCAGTCAATGCCTTTCCCCTCTTCAGAAGAGCCATCATGTCTGAACAGTAAGTGAAGGTTTTTATCACATGCCCGAGCTGAAAGCACAATTCCCTGAGCAACACCAGCAGCAGCCAGGGCCTGAAGCATTTCCCCTTGAAGCTACCAACAGGGCTACTGTGCAGTTTCCTTAGTGGCCTGTACAGATCATTAGCTGTAAATGTAGAGTCCAAATCCCTTTGTGCCCAGGATATTTTGCTACTTGAACCATTAAAAAAAAAAAAAAAAAAAAGAAATCATAGAGATGTCTGCAGTGCTAGTGTGAGGTTATTCACGTGTCCTTAACTGCTGTGCCCGCCCTGTAGCAGCATAAATGGGTCTGCAAGGGCATGCGAGGAAAAAAAAGTCATTGTATCTTCTGCACAGCAAGTTTGAAGGATCATCTCTATTAGGATAAGGAGAAGAGGAGAGAGCAAGACATCCTCTGCAATAGGTTCGGGTAAAGGCCTAAATTGCTAATCATTTTCCTTTGAAAGCAAGTAGTTTCTTGTTGAGCTGAAAACCCTGCTGCAGGCTGATGGGAATGCAGCCCTGGAGAAACACAGGGCTTTAGGAAAGGCCTTGGTGGACACGCAGGCTCTGCTGATACTGCCGTGAAGCCATTCCTGTCCCAGGCACTGCTCCCATTCATAGAGGACAAGCTGTTCCATGGTCTCTGTTCAGCGCTGGGGCTGATGTCAGCCCCTTTGCACGGGCTGGTCCCTGCAGACGAGGTGCAGTGTCCCCTCGAGCACAGCCCGGCCTCAGCTCAGCCTGTCGGCAGTCACGTGTTCCCCTGGAGATCAGGCTCCATCCATCAGCACTAACTCAGCTCCACAGCTGGGGATGGTGGATCAGCCCCTGCCGCAGATGAGGCCAGTGGGCCATACGACGAGCAGCACGGCCTCTGAAATGCTGCTCCCCACCACCCAGCAGCCCCGTCCCACCACTGCTTTACCAGGGACAGGACGGCAAAGGGAGAGCAAAGGCAGACTCACAGCTCTGCCAGTAGGTTTGGACTGTGTGGGAACAGCTGTTCACACAACTACAAGTCAAGCTTTACTATCAGCCACTGGTGTAAATCACCATCCTGCTCACCAACACATCAGCCAGGGCTTGGCAGGCCATGCTCCTGCCTTGGCTTGGGCAGCCCTTGGAGGTTTCTAGCATGGCTGAGCGCTGAGATCCACACAGCAGTGAGAGAGCATGTGAGAGACTGGCCAGAAAATACCCATAACACACAATACATACAACACCAGGAAAGACAATGATCCTGCTCCAAAGGCTTCAGCTGCTCGTCCAAATCCAGCACGTGGGGCTGATGCTTTAGTAAGTCAGCTGAAGAACCTCACCAGATGCCTGAGATTTCCAGGGAAAATTCCAGCTAAACAGAGAGCGTTATTCCAGGCAACAGCAACGGTTCCCTGAATGTGAAGAGATCAAGGGAAAGTGAACATGATTGTTATTGATACAGTTTGGGGATTTGCTGGTGTACTAGAGACTGGCTCCTGCACATAGGTAATGAGGCTGACAGGGATTATACAAACATGGAAGTGTTTTCAGGATCCCACGTGCTGTTTCTTGTTTTTCTCTGCCCTTAGCATGCCCTTCTCCCGTCCTTAGTTCTTCCTCATCCACAACAGGAAAAAATATCGCTTACAACCAGAAAAATCAGCCAGTGGTCAAATGGAGTGAGCCAGGTCACAAAGTTACCTTTAGACCAGGCTGATTTAGATGAAGAATTTTTTGCAGTTCAGTTTGATGAACTACAAATGCCCCTGGACAGGGCACATCCAGTTTGCCTGGCCAGGGGTGATGCTACAACAACTGCTGGCTGAGGGGCTGCTTTGGACTCCCAGGTGCAAGGTCTGGTTGTATGTTACTAGGTCGGTGGTGAACAACTCTTCTGTTTTGGGGTCTACAGGCAATCCCCAGGGCCAAGAACAGCTCCAGCCCCTGGGGTGGATCCGAGTCACCTACAGCAACACACGCTGCAACTCTCATGGGGAAGCAGGAAGGCGTCAGGATTTCCTCCTCTGTGGTGTGTTGGAGAAGAGCTGCTGACCTCTCCCTGCTGTTAGTCATATCCAAGATACTACAACTGACCTATTGCCTAGTTCTTGGTTATCACACCAAATCCCCCGTTACTTAGTGGAGAACCCCCCAAAATTTCATCCTGCAAAGCAGGCACAGGACAGGTCTCCTACTGTCAAACCATCCAGCGGGATGTGGGAGACAGAACTGCACAGGCCCTGGTTTTCTTGGGAAAGGGTAGCCAGGGTCCCATCGATGACAGAAAAAACCTGCAGCTCTGCAGGCACCAGCTGGCTGGGGCTCACCTCCTGCTGGAGCTAGGAGGGAAAAAATCCCACATTTCCAAGGCCAAGAGCAGCCCCAGCTCCCACAGAGCTCACGTGCCATGAAGGTGGCTCCCCCTCCTCACCCCAGCCGCTGGTAGCAGCGGGGGCTGTTTTCCCCAGCAGCTGGAGGGAGATGATGTGCAGGGTCAGGAATGCAAGGGCAGGCAGCCAGGGCAGGGCATGGACAGCGTGGGGTCCCAGAGGCCAGGCCAGGTCAGTTCATCCACAGGGCTCTTTGAGGCCCCCAGATGAACTGACCTGACCTGGCCTCTGGGGTTCCGATTCTCCCCACAGCTCCGTCACCCACTCCATGCAAGGTGACACCTGCAGCTTGCTGGCTGGTGGCTCACAGGGGGCTGCATCTTGGTTAATGCCCTGCGAGGTGCATGAGCTAAGGGAGGGCGGTGTGTGTGTGTATGTGGAACTGGCCACTGCTACAACCCGGCACAGAATCAAAGCTATGCATTCAAAAAACATGACATTCCCCCTGGCCAGTGGGGGCTCTGCCTGGTGGGAGGGCTGAGTGCTATGAAAACATTCAGAGAAACAGTTACATAATGAAGGACATGGGCCCAATTCTGTCCTCGGCTTGACACAGCAGCTCTGGAAGAAGCTGAGCTCCAGGCTGAAGCTGCCCAGCACCCGCCAGGATGCAGCCTTGGTTACTGCTCTCTATGCTACTGCAGAAGAGCGAAGGCAAGAGAAAGGCTGCAAAATGCTTTTTTTCCCAATCTGGGAGATGCTCTGTGCGCTCAGCCTTGGTAAGCCAGAGGCCAGCTCCCATCTGTGATCTTAAACCAAGCCCTTTGATAGCAGGAGCTGGACAAGGTGAGCTGGACAAGGTCTAGAATGGGACAGCCTGGGACCGCAGAGGAGCAGAGGCTGCTTGCTGTAAGCATCTGGGCTCTCAATGCTGCTGCCCTTAAGCTCTGTCTAAGGTGTCCTGGACCCAGTGGTGGCACAGCATGGTACGCATCATGTGTCCCCATGCCCCAAATGTGTCCTCAGCAATGTGGGAAGGATATGAGCTCTCCCCTAGAGAACTGGCCTCAGCAAAAGGCTATACCTTATGGAACTCCTCCCGTGCTCTCCTCCTCCAAAATGGGTGGCAGATGAGCAGCCTGCCTTCTGCAGCTGGTCCTGCTGCCACCCTGCACAGAGGGGTGACATGCTCGGCGTCACGTCCAGACCTGGAAATCCCTGCTGCTCCAGCAGGGGCACTGTGCACACCCCAGGGGACGCAAGGAAAAGGCTGTGGGATGGAATTCATTGCTCTTCCCATGGCACCGTGAAGTTGCACACAGTCTGCTCGGATGCATGAGCAAGCTAAACCATGACATTAATTAGAGCTGACAGCATTCCTGGAGGGAACTAGCAGAGTGACAGCATCGAAGCCACTGCTCGCTGGATCTGTGTGCAGAGCTGGGCTTTGCATCAGGCTGGTCTGGGTACGTCACGCTCTTGAGTCCCGCTACGTTGAGCTCTGTGCTCACTCCAGCTCCAAAAACCACGGTGGCAGGTACACCCTCAGCCCCAAGGGACAGGAGATGCAGTGCCCAAATACAGCCTTGACAGGTGTCTCCTGATGAGCATCTGCCCAGCATTGCTCTGCCCTTTCTAGCCAGCACTGCCTGAAGCCGGGTGCTGCCTTTCCCAGCCCTGCACACTCCCCTCTGGCTCTCCCCTCCTGCCGTGGCTCCTGGCCCCCAGAGCACTCCAGCCCTCAGGGCCACTGTCTCTGCCATGGCTCTTATCCCATCCCAATTTCATGCTAATTGCTGCTTCTCACTGCTGTTTCAGCAAGTGCTAGCGAGGATCGCTTGCACTGGCACATGGCATGGGCAGCCTGCAGTGGTGAAGGCTCCTCCTCCTCTGGGCAGGGAATGGTTAAGAGAAGTCAGATGAAAAGTTGATATAAATTATTTGGTAGCTCCTGTAGGTAGATTGCGATTTAGCTTAATTATCGTAATTACATTTTCATTTTATCTCTTCTAATAATTATGAAACAATAGAGGCAAATGTGAATGCAGCTGCCTGCTTTTCCTACCAGTAACTTCTCATTCTGCTGCTTGAAACAGGGCCGTGGGGACAGTGAGGCAGCCGGCAGGGATGGCAGGTAGGGATGTGGTGTTTCCCCAGAGCCTTGTTCTGCACATTGGGAAGCCTTATTCACCTCTACCTGGCACAGGAGTTTTAGCTTCAGCTCCAGGATCAGCAATGGAATTGTCTAAAAGCAGTCTGCTTTGGTTCAAAAACATCTCTTCTCCTGGAAGTGGAGGAAAATAGTCTGGAAATACTTGCTTCTGAGCAGTGAGACCTGTGTTTTCTCTGCCCACGTACACTAGGGCTGCTGACGCACAGGGACAGCTCCATCCATGGCCATGGTGGCCCAGGAGACAAGATTGGTGTGAACAGAGATCTGGCCCCAGGCAGCCACTGGCAGGAATGTTCATTGCCAAGAGTTAATTAAAGCTGAGTGTTAACAATGATGCCTGAACACAGGCAGGACCACGGTTGCCCTTGCAGCCTGATTCTGCCTTCACCCACCTGCAGCAAATGGATGCTTCCCAGCAGCACGGGCAGGTCCTGTGGTCCATGCCCTGCCCACCACCTTCTCCATCATGCACAGACCCCTGAGGAGCAGCCAGGGCTATGGAAAGCCCTTCCTTGTCCCAGCATCCACCTTCATCTGGGATGTAGACCTGATCCGCCTGGAGGGATCCCTAGTGCAGGAACAACACACAGGACTCTGCACTGCTCTGCCCTGGTTCAGCAGCAGCAGCGGCACCCTGTGTCCGTGTCTTGTGTCCCCCCAGCATCCCCAATACCTTTGCACATCCAGCTCTGTTCAGTGCAGGGCTGGGGCAGGTCTATGAACGCAGTCTCCCTGTCCCTGCAAGTTACACTGTGTCCTGACCTGCCTCCCACCTGCCACACTGCTCTGGCAAGTTGTTGGATGAGAACTGAGCCACCTATCTTTAGTGCTGCTCTGATCTAATTTTACTTTCTGAAGTAATGTCCAGGCTTTAGAGAGTGTGTCATAATGCAAAGGCTCTGCGTGGCAAGGAGCGGAGTCCCTGCACCAGTGCAGCAGTTTTTGCCCCCACACTAGTACAGCAATTGTCCCACACACACCAGTACAGCAGCCTTCCCCCACACAAGACTTTGCTGCAAAAAACCTCTGCCTCCAGTGCTGTCTGAAGCACGGTCTCAGCACATTTCTAGCAGAGCGTACAGCATGGTACAGCCATGCAGGAGACCCTAAGTTCCACCAGGACTTGCTGGAGCTGTGGCCAGAAGGTACAAAGCCACTGCTAGGAAAGGCCACCAGAAGATCTGCCTTCTCTGTGTTTGGACTACCAGCCCAATCCCATTGAGACCATTTGATTACTGCTACTTTGAAGTGAACTGAACCCACTGCCTCTGGCTTTCACTGCTGCTGCTGAAGAGAGAAACACCAAGGAAACCAGACCCTCCAGGCTGCCACCAGTGAGCAAGGCAGAAGAGCAAGGAGTGCCACAGACACGGGGTATAGCAAGGACCTGCTGCACAGCGGTAGAAAGACTGGGAGTCCTTAATGCACTTTTGGGTTAACCCAGACTTGGGATTCATTAGCCAGGCCACAAATGGTCATTAGTTCTGCTCCCCAGTTTGGGCTGCCATGACTGGAGACATGACCTGATCTCAGGTGTGCTCCATGGCTATGCAGCATCCCAGCACCTGTGAAGGTGGCTCCATAGATACACCCACAACTCCCCATGGCACCTTTGTGAGTGATGCTGTGCAGAAAGCTATTTCAGGACCCAACACAGCTCTCCCTGATGTCAGGCCCAATTAGTTACATCCTGCAAGGGCAAAAAAAAGTCTTCTAATGCCAGCTCTGGTGAGACAATGACATTAAGATGTCCCACGTGCTCATCTGGGTTCCTCGAGCAAACCAGGAGCTAAACATAGCCCTGGGAAAGTGGCAGGAACATGTGGCTGCTGAACTCTGCACCAAGATGTCCCGAGGAGGTCTGCTCCTGGGCTGGCCATCCCTTCTCTTTCGTAACCTGACCTTCCTCTGATCCGCCCCTGAACAGGCAGCAGCCGGGATTCACCTGTCTGCAGCAGGGCTAAAGCGGGGATCAGCCTGGGCTCATCTTGCAGGGCTTGACTCATGCTTTACCCCTCCACCCGAGCCCATCAAATCCCACTGCAGTTTTCCAAGGAAATATCCATTTGAAGAAAAAAAGATAAAAAAAAAAAAAAAATTAGTCAATATACTGAGAGACAGGGAATTTTAGGCATTTAATATTCTCATTGTCCTCCCCCACAATGGCATTATCCTTCCCTAAATAGACACTGAACTGAAGACATAACAACACCCTACTTCCCCCAAGCAGCTCGAGTGAAACAAATGCAGGAAGTTTGGAGGGGTCGGAGCAGAGCTGTGGCCAGCCAGGAGTCTGGGCACCCCACGGGCTCCTTGAGGCTTCAGAGGGCTGGCAGCTGAGCTGCAGTGAGCCAAGAACCAGGGTCCTTCCCTTGTGAAATGGGAGTGCTGCACTGCACTGCAGAAGAGCAGTGATATGGGGAGTCCTGGTCCTCTGTCCCCATGCCTGGACCTGGTGCTGCCCCTCATCCCTCGGGAAGCACCCAGGGAGCAGCCCTGAAGCATGGCAAAGGCAGCAGCAATACAGACCCCACACCCTGGCACAGCTTGGTCCTAAAGGCTGGTGATGGTGGGCTGGCCTTTCTGCTTCTGGCACAGCAGCCCAACCAGCAGCACCCTCTGGCCTGAACAGCCCTGGTTCCAGCTCCTGATGGGGAGGAAACCAGTGTCCCCTGGTTCAGTGCAGCCAAGTTTCCCTCCTAGCATCGGTACCCACTCCAGTGTGGGGACTCCATGCGCCATGTGCGGAGCAATGGGGACACCCTTGGCCATGAGCCAGGGCCGCAGGGAGTTGCTTCATCCAGAGGCTTCTGGTTCCCCCCTAATGGCCGTGAGCCACGGGGACAGCCCCCTCTTCACCCTCTCCCCCAAACCAGGGGTGACATTCCTCCTCCCACGCTGGTGCCGAGCCCCAGCCAGGCATGCTGGGCTGTGCTGGGACCCTGGTGGGAGCCGGTTCATCAGGACCAGGGCATTCCTACGCAAGGGCAGAGCCCCCAGCAGGCACCACGCTGAGACAGGCAGAGGGGGTTTGACCCTGGGGAGAGGCAGCCGAAATCTGCCAAGCTGTGCCTGAGGCGAGGCCATGCAACCCCAGCAAACCTCCTCCTGGTCTGGCTCCAGCGCAAGGCACGGAAAAGCTGCTGCCAGGAGTTACGGCACTCGAGCAACTTTGCACCATCGCCCATAATAGCAGAACCAGCAGTAAGTTGCTCAGAAGTGCAGTTAGACTTTCCCTCCCCAAGGAATACTGTTAACTGAAGCACAAAGGCAGGGAAATTGCTCGATTAAGTGGTTTGGTAATTGTGAAAAAGAAGAACTTGTTTACTTTGTCTTGCAACAGCAAATTGCACAACGTGACCTGCAGCAGCTTCAACTCGGCAGGTTTTCAGGAGGAGGCTGTGGGGTGATTTAAAATTCGGACTGTAGGGAGGGAAATGATTCTGAGTCTGTTATGGACCATATGGTATCCATAAGGAATGTAGCAGTGAGAGACTGGGGGGGCAGGGACTGTACTTGCTTTGTTACCCAGGTGCCCTGCACAGGCGTGGGTGAGCTCTCCTCTCCCATTTGGGGGGAACAGCTCAGAGAGGAGCTGGCTCAGCCCCAGGGCTCACCCGTGCTCCCAGGGGTAAGGTAGCTGTAACAGCCCACGTAGGAGAGATGCATTAAGCAAGAGAAGAATTTAAGAGCTCAGTTTGCTGGGTTGCCATAAGAACCATCATGGTGATGATGTCTTTTAGCTGTTTTAACTAGAAAATAACTCTTTGGCAAGGTGAAAAGATGTTCTGCAGGTCATCGCAGGGTGGAAAAAGAACAAAAGGCATCAGGCCAGCTCAATTAGAATTAATTGATTGTCTTTGTGTCACTTATGTACCCCAGGCATGAGCTGGATGTGCTAGCTGCAGGACAAAAAATAGAAGAAAAAAATAGTGCAAGAGGAGCTGGCAGCAGAGACCAGGATGAGCCCTGGGCAGGAGAGCAAACCCGATCTGAGATCCCTCTCCTCCACTTCTTCTGCTTCCTTCCCTCCCCAGGTGCTGCTGCCCCGTCCTGGTTTTGCCATTTGGATGCAAATGAAAATGCTTCAGTGTGAGGCAAAGGCCACAGACACCATATATTTAATTCAACACAAAGAAGGCCACAGAGTGTTAAGAGGAAAATGAAAAAAAAAACCCACCAAAACCACAAAAACCTTCCAGCTCTGTCTTGTCCCAGTTTTAAATGGTAAAATCTGTACTTTGTTCTCAGCTATTGTTGCAAAATTGAACCACCTTCAGCCTCTCACCTTACTTAACCACGGGCTACCTTCATGCAGAGCTGCTGAGTGCGGCACAGAATCAAAGCTCTTGCTTGGCCTAGAAACCTGAAGTGTGTGAACGGTGCTAAAACGCACATAAGGAGCCTGGGCTTTGAAGTGGAGTGAAGTGAAAAGACAGTGAGCCCCTGCAGGACAGCTGGTGTGTGCTGCTCCCAGGCTGACGAGTGCACCTCCAGCTGAGAGACGTGCTGTACCTCAAAGCCCCAGAACACCTTCCCGACAACCACCGTGGCCTAGAAATAACACAGCGCTAGGTGATGCTCTTAGGAGGCTAATGGATGTTGCTGGCTTTCTGCAGCAGCCCGGCAGCTGGCTCCTACCTGGCCACATCTCTCCTCAGCTCACCGGTACCAAGGGCCTGGCTCAAGGACCTGCAGCACTCATGTCTGATGAGTGTTGAGCTCCGCTTGGCTGGCCAGGTGAGAGGCTCCTCTCCTGGGACAGAGGGAAAACATCTCTCATCCTGTAAATGTTGCAGGTGTGTTGGCCTCCCTGGGGTCTCTGCCTCTGTGAGCAAGTCCAGCATGCAGAGCTGCCAGGATATTGTTTCTTTTTTTCCTCTGGAGATGTAGCCCTGGGATGGGACTGAGCTCCAACAGCTCCTCCAGGTGGGAAAATGCCCATGCGCAACAAGAGCATCTTGTCAGTGCCAGATGATGCCCTCCTGGCATCACTGAGTCCTACTCAGCCTTGGGCTGAACACTCTAATGGACTTTGCAAGCCAAGGATGCTTCAGCAATGGGATCCAAGGCCACTCCAGTCCCATTCCCAGCCCTCCATGTACCCCCTTCACTGATGCCTCTCCCCTAAACTAGCTGTGGGGCAGCTGCTCCCTGAGTCCCCCCTCCTCAGTCCTTCTGCACCCATTGCCAGATGGCTGCTGGAGAAGCCCTGACCTCTGCCAGGAACGGGCTGGTTGCTCTGCCCTGGATAGAGGACAGTGAAGGTAATTGCAATCTGCTGACCCAATTCCTCCTGCCACCCCAGCAAGATCCAGCTAAGAGCTGCTGTGCAAAGCTCAATGGCTGCTGCACTTCATTTCCCAAGCAGCTGCTATTTATCAAGGAACAAAGCGAGTCCTCGCCCATGTGAGCACTGTTTGCAAGCACTTCAGCATGGAGCAAGCGACCAGCAGCACTGGAGGGTACAAGTCAGGAAAGCTGTGCTCCCATCCATCCATCCTCTCTCTGCAGAGAAGGCAGGGATGCTCCTGCTGTCAGCAGGTAATGTTGGGAGGATAATTCACATCCCAAGTCATTCAGTGCAATTCTTAGTTATTAATACTGTGCTTTCTATTTCTTTTAGGTCTTGTGTAATCTCTCCCCTTCTCTGACTCATGCTAATCCCAGAGTCAGAGATGTGCACTATGTTAGCACCACTGTGAGACATGGGAGCTCCTTAGCCATTGCGTGGCCTTGCTGAGGGGCCCCTCTCCCCTTCTTTCTTCAGCACCAGACCCCGATCTGTCCCCTGCAATGCAGCAGGAACAGCTCAACCTCCATCACTTGCCCCAGCTCATGGCCCTGGGCTCCTGCAGCAGCCCTGATTTGTCTGCAGTCATTCTACAGGGGAAGCAAAATGCTCCCTGCTATCTGTTTTAACTGTGTCCATCTTAAGCACTGGAGAAAGGTGTTATCTGAGCTCAGCAGAAGGGTGATTTTTATTTTTTTTATATGATTGAAAGATCCTGTGGATGAACAAGAACAGATGGGTGTCAGACACTGTTTATGGCTTTGCACAAATAACTCTATTTTCAAAGTCAGGGTCTTAGATCAGTACATGGGCACCTGATTTTCACTCTCAGATCCCTGGAGACCCCAGGCTAGGCTCTGGGTGCTTTCTACCTTTGCTGTCCACAAGGCCTATTGCATTGCTTTTGGGGGCTGGGGAGGTGAAGGCTGCCTGAGAGCAGCCTGGCTTCTGATCCAGGCTCCGGGTGCACCGCAGGGCTCCCTGCTTCAGCCTCCCCTTTGGGGAGTTGAGTTGCCACTCTCCGATTGCTCCCTCCCAGACAGTATGTATTGCTGAGCTGCAGCTCTCATAGCTTCATTATAAATGATGTATCTCCCACTCAGGGGGATGGTATTTACACACCAGCTCTTGGCATCTGACCTCTGTAGTGAGATGACAGCGTCTCACAGAATGTTGGGGGTTGGAAGGGACCTTGAAAGATCATCCAGCCCACCACACCTGCCAGAGCAGGATCACCTAGATCAGGTCACACAGGAATGCATCCAGGTGGGCTTTGAATGTCTCCAGAGAAGGA
>JANHFX010010916.1:0-32669 GCA_027560015.1 Chloroceryle amazona | reverse complement strand
CGGGGACCGGCCGTCGGGGTCCGGCCGCCGAGGGGCCGGCGGCGTCCAAAGCGATGTGTAGCAAGCAGTAAGGCCGGGCGGGTCGAGTGCGCTTCTCCCCACTACCCCCGCCGGTGGTAACCGGAGCGCCGGAGTTTAGCCGAGGGTGGAAGTTGAAGAGCTTTTTTCCGTGTCCCCTTGGTAAAGTGTCGGGGCACTCTGTCCTGCTCACCCCTGCCCGAGGGGCCTGTCTGAAGTGGGACTCTTCGTAAGGTATCTCGGGTTTGGGGTTTATTTCTGAGGAAAGCGTGGTTTCTGGTTTCTCCTCGGGTGCAGCTGCCGCCCGCTCGCACAAGAGCTGACGCGGGGAGTTCCGCTGCTGCCACAAAACGAACTCGGGATCCAGTGATTTCTTCCGCTCATTAGGGCTTTGCTTCATAGGCTGCTGTTCCTTGATTTTTCTCTCTCCTCATCAATAAATGGTAACAGCAGATGGACCCTGAAATTAAGATCTGTCTCTGCATGTGCAGTTGTTAATTTCCAAAGCTAGAGCGAACGACACAAAACACTTCTTTTTCCTGAACTATAATATTTTTCTCCCAAACATATTTTTCCAAACTATAATATTTTACCAGTTTCTTCAGCTGTTCTGTAAAGCTTTGTGTGCCTTTAAGCTGTCAATCACTTTATGGGCAAACATTTTATATAGCTGATTTCTTGTAATATTGAATCATAGACCACCTGGTAGTGTTATAAAGATATGAAATCTGGCTTCCAGAACTAGAATTTCTCGCCCCTCTGTTGATTAATGGGCATATGATTGTACACATGCAAGTAAAAATGTCTTCGCTGATCACACCAGAACAACAACAACAAAAAAATGGTTTCCATATCTGCAGAACTGTTGCTGTTCAGGCTTTCCACAAAGTTCTGTGTGGTGCCAAAAAATAAAGTACTTTAAAATATCAAGTGTTGAAGAAATGTCTTGCTAGCAAAATACTGGGTATACATTGCAAGCCCTGTGGTGAGGAGAACAGCTATTGACACAGGAAAAAAAAAAAATGATACAGGCAATTGTGACGGCAATGTTGGTGGCAAGAGGAAAACCCTTTATGATTCAAGTTGAGAACAGAAAGTTTATGACGGTTTCAAGAAAGCAATTTTTAGCTGAAGCTACATAAAATCTTTGTATTATTAAGTGTGCAGGCTCTTTTGAGAATTTATTGTTTTCATGTGTTCCACTGCCTTGTGAAAATGAACTCTGATCAGTGTCTCCATGGGGTGACCCGTTACTGGCGATTGGGCATGCTGCTATTGCCCAGACAAAAGTATGGGTGTGATTAGATTACGTGGTGAGACGAAGAGTATTCTGGCTCTCATAGGAAGAAAACTAATGAAAGTGATGGTAAACCAGGGCCATGTGCATGCTTCTGCCTGACTCTGTATTGTCTGTAGAGCCATTTGGCACTCCGTCCGGTAAAGCAGAGAGTAGAACTGTACTTCTAACCCCAAACTTCCAGTACAGATAAATAAAAACTTTTCAGCTGCTCCATTAGGGCATCTTCGCTACCTTTCACTGTGTTCCTCTCTAGTTTAGAGCTCATGGGGTGCATAAATGCAGTGTTTCATGGCCCAGCATGCTGTTTATCTGTCTGAACACATGGCTTATGACACTGCTTCTTCATAATCCAGTTTTAGGAGCAGGGGCAGCGCGATGAACCAAGCCTCTGTGTTTATTTCTCTTCTGGGGAAAAGAGAGTCACGTCAGGTAGCTGATTTCATGGCAATATATTCCCATCCAAAGGCACTACTGTACCATTCAAACTTTTTAGGTTGAATTCTGCTGAGTTCTGCTGTAGTTCATTAACAGTAGTTTTAAGGCACTTGTGAAATAGGCGTTGTCACTGCTTTCTCTATAAATATTTTAGAAGTTGAACTTTAGAAGAGCTTGGACTTGTGCTTCACTTTTGCAGTTTCTATTATAAAACACAATAAACCAGACCCGCTGAATTATTATTTAGCCAATGCTTAAGTGAAGTCTTGCTCAGATTTAGCCAAGCACTAGCAGTCCATGGTTAGTTTAAAAAATGTCTGACTGTCGTTCCATACTCATGTTTTCTAGGAGCAAAAGACCTTAAAAAATGGAGGGAGGGGATTATTCTTCTTAGTTTGGCAGGAATACAACAGGTACTTACGGTTCATAAGTCCTGATTCAAATTGGAAGCAAATCTCTATTTATTTTTTTCATATCAGATACTGTCTAGATGATAAAATAGATAGCATCTTCAATATTGGCTTTGCACCCGTAGAGGATTGCATTGTATATTTTACAGTGATAAATGAGGAATTGTTCAAGTACTGTAAGCTGTGTTTAGTAAGCTGCCCTTTAAATATTTAAAGACTAAATAATAGCAGCTTCACTGTATGCTGTGTGTCTAATGAATCTTAAACTGTTCTGTATTGCTGTAGGTTTTCTTTCTCTCTTGAAGCCTCCCCCCAGCTCAGCCTTTTTCCACTTAAAAAGATTAGCAGGAATTTGAGAAAGTTGTAAGTAGAATCAGACCTTTCCAGCTGCAGTCACACAAGCTCTGTGAAAGTCCCATGAAAAGGCTCCTATTAGCGTGATCTGCTTTGGAGAAAGCAGTTCTGCATCCATGGCAGCAGGGAGACAGGAGTTGGGTCCAACCTGGTGAGAAGTACAGCTGGTCACCAGCAACATGCCATTGGTGGGTCATTTGTGTGGACCGTTGACTTCGGCGTGGGAATGGCATTGGGCAGCAGCTGACTGAAGGGGGTTCTTGGTTGAACAACCTTGAACATGGGAGTCTAAATTCTACCTGACCAGAGCAGGTTTTTGGCCCTGAAAAATCCCACTTGGCCAATGGTTATTTCTCAGAGTCACTCTGAAGGCAGTGAAGCACCACTGATGGTTGGATGTGCCCCACCTGCTTGTTTTGTAGCTCTGAGCATTCCTGAAAGGGTTGCTCTCCAAGAAGATACAGCTTCACCATGGGTGCTCTGGGCGTCCAATTCAGCAACTGCAGCCTGCACAGACTGGGAGTACTCGAAGGACTGGGAACAGTGTGGCTTCACTGCTTCTCCTAAGGCCTGAGATGCTTTACCTTCCAAGTGACAGCTTGCACTCAGAGCACTGATCCAGGGGGTGAGACCTAGAAATGAGACATCCGTGAGACACAGGATGCCTTCCTTGGCCCAAGGGAGTGCAAATCTGTCTTCCTTCCTCCCATGAGGGTGACTTGAGTGACTCATTTTGACTCATGTGGGTTACTTGCTGCCCTTCTTGTTGAAGCTGTGATGTGCGGAAAGCAAACTTGGAGAAGGAGAACCATGCTGCAGCTGCTCTTTGTTCCTGTGGCTCAGCTGCTGGGGTTGCACACGCATTTCACATTAAAGCACTGATAAAGGTTTACTCTTTTTTGCTGTTGTCTAAAGTAGCTGCTGAATTGGTATCTGAGATAGGCTTCTAGATGTCACAGGGAAGACCAGTACAAAACTTTCAAGGTATATACAGTTTTTAATAATAGCATGCCCAGCTTTATTTTAGGTACTAGCCAGCATTCTGACTTCCTTAATTATCAGCAAAGGAAATCTTTAAAACCATCCCATTAATTAATTACCTTTGCTAAGTATGCTTGTGTGACTTTGTAATCTGAATACATCTACTTTTATAGTGGCTGATTGTCTTGGCACCTTTCTCTTCTGAACTGGGTAGTCCTTTTCTTCCTTTTCCTCCTTCCATCTTCCTGAATTGATTTTTATACCCTGTGATGAAGCTTCTTTAGCCTTCTCTATATTGCACAGGCTGCATTTTCTCAGGAAAACCATGTTTTTTTCTGGTATTAGAATTACTGCTTTCTCTAGAATAACAGTCTCAAGTTTAAGATAAGCTATCTTGTGTTGTTAGTTACTCTTCTAATTGCTGAATGCATGTTTTGAGCCTGGGGTGGGTTCAAGGATGGATTTGTGTTGGAAAATAGCTTGTTTATCTGCCCATTCTTGCCTATAGGTGCATGCCTATATCCCTCTGTAGGTGCATAGCTCCTCCGTGCACCGAGTCAGATAGACACAGAGTTGCAGTTAAGAGTTTGGTTGTCTCGGTGCCTTTGGGTATCTGACCCCAAGTGAACAGCTGCAGGAGGGAGGTAGCTTGGGTAAAGCGTGCTACACAACCAACCACTGAGAGCAATAGGTGTCAGTAGGGGGACAGAGAGGATTTCAGAGACATAGGGGCAATGAAGGGAAGGGGGATGTTAACTGACGTATGTATTTACATTGCATGTTAGAGGAAGAACAAGCTAAAACTGAGAAGTAGCTGCTTCTTATACATCTAAATGATGGCCAGACCACGTGTAACTTGCCAGCTTAGATGGGGTGCTCAGAGCTTGTCCCTCTGGAACCAGGAGGTGTGGAGGCTGGGAGGGTCCCCCTTGGCTGGAGGGATCACTTGGTTCCTGGTGGAGTTGCTGGAGCAGCATTGCTGACTGCAGGAGCCAGGCTGTGACCACTAGCTCATGTCTACACTGTATTATGGCTAAAACTAGTGAGACAAATCCTGCTAAATCCAGCATAATCTCATTTTGTATATGAAAGCATATATGCTTTTGCTTTCAAACTTGCAGCAAACAATTCACCTGGGCTGGTTACACAATCAGCATCTACAGCTCTACAGCCTGTCAACATGTACAGTGTGAAAGTGCCAGAGCTTATCTGGCTGAATGCTTGGGATAAGACAACTAAAGATTGGAGCATTCAAACTCTGAATAGCTTTAATTTTGTCTTAATTAAAAAGACCAAAGAGAGAACTGATGGTGGCCTCAGGGCTTTTAGAGTTTATTTGTTGCAGAAATTGTTCTGATCCAGACACAGTAACTAACACAGCTTCTTGGAGTTGAATTTGCGTTGTTGGTGACAAAAGGGGTAGTGTACTCAGTTCTCAAGCAAATTACAATTATATGTAACTGGTAATTCTTTGTGGGAATACTACAGAGTGTGGGGAAAATGCCCTTTTGGAGAGGGTGAGGTTGTGCTATGTGCATACAATAGAAATTCATCTAGTTTTGACTGGTTTAGTGTACTGCTTATATGAAGCTTTAAGGTGCTGGCAGGTATTTATTTTCACAAAATCACAGAATTGCCTGGATTGGAAAAGACCTTTAAGATCATCAAGCCAAATATTAACCTAAAACTGACAAGTCATTTACTAAACTATATCCCTAAGCACTACTTCTATGAGACTATTAAATACCTCCAGGGATGCCCTGGGCAAGCTCTTCCAATGCCAGATAACCCTTTCAGTAAAGAAATTCTTCCTAATATCCCGTCTAAACTTCCCTTGGCACAACTTGAGGCCATTTCCTCTTCTCCTAAATCATGGAGACTATAAGTGAAATCACAGAATTGCTATGGTTGGAAAAGATCTTTAAGATCATCAAGTCCAACGTTATCTAACTCTACCAGGGCCACCCTATCCTTGAGCACCATATCTAGATGGCTTTTCAATATATCCATGGATGGTGATTCAACCACTTCCCTGGGCAGCCTGTTCCAGTCTTTGATAATCCTTTCAGTATAGAAGTTTTTCCTTATGTCCAACCTAAACCTCCCCTGGCGCAACTTGCTGCCATTTACTCTTGTGCCATCAGTTGTGATTTATGAGAAGAAATTGACACCCACCTCTGTACAGCCTTCCTTCAGGTAGTTGTAGAGAGCAATAAGGTCTCCCCTCAGCCTCCTTTTCTTCAGACTAAACAGCCCCAGTTCCCTCAGCTGCTCCTCAAAGGACTTCTTCTCCAGACCCTTCCCCAGCTTTGTTACACTTTTCTGGACCTGCTCCTTGATGTCTTTCTTGGGCTGTGGTGCCCAAAACTGAACACAGTACTCAAGGTACAGCCAGTAGATACTCGATTTACTGCTTCAATGCTCCAGCAAACTCATTTCTCACTTTCTGATGATAGCTTAGTCCTTTCAGCAATATTCTTTGTTTCAAAAGAAGTCCTTGTCACTGTATATCGCTTACATCTCTAGTCTGGGCTGATTTTTCCCAGCAGTTGATTACTTCAGGTGGAGAGGGTGGGTTGTGTAGTGGGCCAAAACACTCAGAAACATCTTAGTAATTCTGCCTCTTTTGGTAGGGCATGTCTTCTTCTTGAGCTGGGAGGAGACATGCACCTGGAGGTTCCATGCACCTCTGGCTCCAGCAGCCTACACGTTGTGTTATTCTGAATAAAGTAGTCACATAGCAGAGACTGTGCTTGGTACTCCTTTGTAGGCAGGGGACGGAGTAGAAAGTATTCAGCATTTGCCTGGGGAAGATACAGTTCTTCAATCTTACAATTTTTAATTGTAAGATTTTAATGTAATTAAATTTTAATTGTAAGATTTTAATTGTAAGATTTTAAACTTTAAATGCAGTTTCCTCCTGAAGCTTGCCTGGCCACCACCATCAAATGAACCTGTAATGGTAACTGGTCACCGCAGACAGGACTACTGAAGCAGGACATCAAACAAGGCCATGACAGTTGGCATGTTCCCTTGTCCTGGTATCTAAGAATGCCAAAGTATCTCTTTGAAAGGATGGTGTCCCCTTCAGGTACTTAAAAGCTTGGTAATGCTGTGCCACTGTGGGCCCTTTGTAGACAAGTCGTCAGTGGAGGATGACTCACAGTTGGTACTATAGCTGTTTGGTTTTTAGCTTTGGTGGACTTTTCTCCCCCCACCTCCACTTGCAGTGGATAAATGGCTTCATTAAAGTGACTCTTCTGAAGCCCTCAAGTTTAAATTTTGGACTTGTATGGAACGAGAAAGAAAAATGTGAAAGGCTTTACCTAGCACTAAATACCTCTCAAAATTAGAAGTTTTACTGCACTTAGGCCCATACATAGTGTTGTCTCTGCTCTATTTAATACTTCATTAACCCCCTTCCCAAATCTTAACATAATTTCTTGATTTAAAAGAGGTGAATCCTCTCTTTCTGCCTGCAGTTCACTGGTGGCAAGGGTGCCTGCTCTCTCCTGTAGCCCTGAGAAACCAGCTCCATTCAGCAGTAGGCTCGGTCGGTATTTCCAGAGGGTTTGGTTTTGCCTGTACACATTAATGTGGCTCAGGAGAGTTTCAGGTGGGTGAAACTGTATTCTGTATGAGTGCTGGCTTCTGCCTTTGCCCTTCTTTTTGCCCAGATGGAAGGGCTAAAGGCGAATTGGAAATTGAATGTATATGTTGTGAAATGATTGCAATGTCATGTCAAGTTATTGCTATGTGTGACTTTACATAATAAAAAGATGTTGGTAATGAAAGCAGATTGCAGTACAGATCCGCAGTGGTTTTATTTGCAGGATGCATAAAGCTTCCCATGGAACTTCTTAATCATGTTTCCATTCAAAACACTGATTTTTTTTATTTTTTTTGGTAGAAATTAGGGTCTTTATGAGAACTGCTCAGAGTAAAACGTTGGCAATACAGTAGAAGCATTAACAATAATCCCAAATCACCATTATCAATGATTCTATGTAAAAAACAAAACAAACAAACAAACAAAAACAACAACAACAAAAAAGCTCTGCTGCCAATTTTTGACTATGCAGTGGAAATTCTGACTGGATTCAGAACACAAGCTCTGGGAACTGCATGTTCCAGTTCTGCTTTCTTTTGGTTCAGAAATCTTACCCCTTAATCACAGAAGTACTGCCTAAAATTCCTCCTCCTTTTACCATGTTTAGGTAAGTTCTTCATAGCTGATGCAGTTCCCATCTCCCACTCTCCAAGGGCTAGATCCTGCATCCAGGTGGAATCGTGCACCAGAGAAGAGTACTTTGGTAAAGAGACAAATGGAAAATCTTACAGATGCATTCTATCTCACTCTTGTAATGCTGGTCCTTCCACTGCAGTAGGATATTCAGCACTTTTAACCTGGAGGGGTTCAGCACTCCTTAGCTGTGATATTTTTATGGGTCAGTGACTTCCCTATTGCGACTCCAGAGAGGGAGAGCTCTTCTCCTAACCTTTTCTTCCAAACTCTGCTGCTCGGTTGTTTAGGATTCCATGTTCATTTAGAACGTTTAGGATTTATGTTTTCGGTTTATGTTGTCATGTTTTTGAATAATAGAATTAATGCTGGGGCTTGAATAAAGTTAAAATAAGTAAAGCTGTAGCAGCTAGTAAATGTGATATGACTTTGCTCTATTCGTTTCTTAGACCCGTCACTGTAAAAAAAACCCGCCACTGAAAGCCCTGCCAAGTGATGTTGGATGCTTCACTGAACCAGTACTTTTTAAGTATTGACTTCTGTGGCTCTTGGGGGGACAACAAGAAACTGCCTTTGATATTCTAGAGAATCTACTAATTTTGATAGCAAGCTATTTTGTGGCTTCCCTACTGTTTTGCCAGGAAAAGAACCAGACTTTGGTGGGTTTCAATCCTAATCACACTCTCCTGATAGACTCTGGCTTTGCAGTTTCTACAATGTGTAATCTCACACTGAAGCCTGTATTTTTACTTTAAAAGACAGACCTAGAAAGCCAGGTTTGATTATTTTTCTTATTTTTTTTTAATTGTTATTTATTTTGACTTTTTTCATGTTGTTCAGTTCTGTGTGTATTCTATGTATTTTACTTTTTATTTACCTGTTAGGAATACATTATCATGTGGAGACAGATAGGGTATTTAGCATTTTACAGTGTTGAACAATAAAATGATGTGATCCGTGGCATGAAATTATACAAGGTAGAACTTTAAATAAAGTTGCTTTGTAAATGCCCTTTGAGATGTATTTTGCAGGACTATGTACTTCATGTTCTAATGACATAATCTGTATAAACCTGCCTTTTAAGTTTGTAGTCTTATTTATACAGGACAGCTTCTTGTCTGTCATCCTTGGAGTAGAAAATACCATCTCCCATGATACTTTGGTTTCCCTCATTGTGGTGGATGGAGTTTGTTGTCTCTGGGGATGGAGAACAGCCTGGCTCAGCTCCTTAATGAAAGTGGTTTCACCAAAATCCAGAGCAAGATGAAGGAGGTGAACAAGAACAAGAGTTCACTGCCACTTCTTGTCCAAGAGCTAGACAGGGCATTAAATGAGACTCACAGGCATCAGGTTCGGGAACAGCAAATACAAACCAAAACAGCCTGTGGAAAGGCTTGTCCTGGGATGTTGTGGATGAGGTATACAGGCTTACATGGATTCAGTGTCAATTCAGCAGGTGCTACAAGCTCATAGAAACATGATTTCCAATTGAATGGATATTAAGGTTTGATCCTGGAATCACAGGTCTACAATGGGAATTGGAAGATTGTAATGCAGTCTGTGCTTTTAGACAATAGAAGCTTTGATAGAGTTTAATTGATGACAATAATTTTATAAGTAATTTGTCTTTTCTTCACTTGTCCAGATCAGATGAAGCTACAGATGACACGGCCAAAGTCAAACGATACATGAACTGATGGGAAACAGCATTGCTTTCTGAGAACATTGGCTTCCTAGTTGCTGGGAATCCTAAGTACAATTTTACTGCCAAAAGAAACCCCAACATTATGTGATCATTGAGCAGAGTTTGCAAGAATGGAAAAGCAAAGGACCCTCACTAGCTGCATTTCATAAATAAATTTTTCCAAGATTCAGCTGAATCAAAAAAATATTCCAGCCATGGGAGAAAATGCAAGCTTTTGGGAGAGTTTGATCTATGCACATCCTACGTGTACCACCTGGAAGCAAGAGGCAGAGGGATCTATCTACCACCTAGCCAGTATTCTCTTTGTTGTGGGCTTCATGGGTGGAAGTGGATTCTTTGGGCTTCTCTATGTCTTCAGCTTGCTTGGATTGGGCTTTCTCTGCTCTTCTGTTTGGGCTTGGCTGGATGTCTGTGCTGCTGATATATTCTCCTGGAATTTTATACTGTTTGCTATATGCTTCGTCCAGTTCATTTACGTTACCTACCAAGTTCGGAGTGTTTCCTTTGACAGAGAATTCCAGGAACTCTACAGCGCTCTCTTCCAGCCTCTGGGAATTTCCTTGACTGTCTACAGGAAGATTGTCTTGTGCTGTGATGCAGAAGTGGTTACCCTGGAAAAGGAACACTGTTATGCCATGCAGGGCAAAACACCTATTGATAAACTGTCCTTGCTCGTGTCAGGCAGGTTTGTATTGGTTGGTTCAGACTTACTGCAAATATCTTTATTTTTTCCTCCTTCTTGAAAATGAAGGCAAAAGAAAATGGCCTGATTTGTGTATTGTTTGTTCATTTTCCAGTACAATAGATTAAATATTAATGTAAGTATATAAATATTAATAGGCTAAATACACTTGTCTAGGACAGCACTAGTGTAAAAACCCTAAGCACAAAATCTGTAATAGCATAAAGGAAAGGATTTAAAGTCATTCTTTTCCAGCTCACTGTATCATAGCACTTAAAGGTTAGGCACATCAAGAGAACAAATGTGTGCTCCAGTCTTCAGGCTGTGGTTTGCTCTCTGCTGCCTGGCTGATGAACACAGCATTTTTCTTGTTTTTTTTTTCTGCATTAGTATCATCTGAAATAGGACTGAAAGGTAGTTAATGAAATTGAATATACTGAGATAAACTCTGTATAGTAGTGATCGTGATTTTGATACAGATTGTATTTGGTTGCTTTGTGGGGAGTGGGAGAAGAGAGGGAGTAAGGGACAGCAGAAAGCCTAAAAACACCGTTTCATTACAAGGGGACTTAGTCAAGCCCTATTAAGATTTGCAGAGCTTGAGTCTACAGTTACTGTATACTGTTGCCCTTAGTTAGACCTTGAGGCAATAAATCCACCTGCTTGTACTCCTTGCTTGCAGAAGACCCTTCAGGCAGCCTTGCTGATGCTTTTCTGAAGGGAAAGACTAGCTTTCATAGTCTATACAAAGTACTATACAGTTCTGGACCACCATAAGAGGAGATGGAATGGCCATGGATGAGATGGTGGCCATGGTCTGTCTTCAATGGGAAGCTTTGTAGGTGCATTTTGACAGCTTGCTGCATGAGCAGCTGGAATTTGTAGGCAGCTTGAAACTCAGCTGATTTTAGGACTATTTGCAATAAACAATACAGATTTGAGGTAGTTGTTCTTAGTGCCACCCTTGTTCAGAGCATTCTTGGGAACTGTCTAGGAAGTACCACATGGAGGTAGCTTTTAGTCATAGGTGTACTAAAGGACAGGTGTCCATCCTTCTACATGCCCAGACAGTTAGCAATCATTCAGGGAGTTCCTGTTATGTTCCTTTGTGCAATATAGGGTTGCTTCTTACCTTAATCTGGATGCAGAGCAGATGTAAAAAGGGGACTCGTACTGTTTGTTGGCTTTTTGGTTTGGTTGTTTGTCTTTGTTATTTTTTAGTTCATGAGGTTTAAGCATACATTTCCTGCTTGTGTGCCTTCAAACTTCAGTATCATTTAAAAAGTAGAAAGAAAATTTTTCTTTGGTACCTGCAGAAGGCCACAGCATTCACATAGAGATCCCATACCTTCGTGCTGTTGTTCTGCTCTCAAGTACAGTCCTGTGCCTGTGTAATTCCTATTAAACGCCGAGAGAGCCCTACCTAACACATGCTGTGGGTAACTCCTGCTTCACACTCACCACTTTTGCCCCTTTGTTCCCTCTAAAATGTGTATTTGCCAAACCTAGGAGTATATCCCATGGCTTTGAAGTGAAGGAGGCCAACGGTGTTACGTGCAAAACTGCACAGACCTGCCCCAGAGAGAATAATGTGACTTGAGTAAGGCCTGGAAAGATTTCCATTTCAGTTACACTGTTGTCTTGTATTCTCTTTCAACTCATCAAGTTGGGTTCAAAACTTTGATTAGGATACTGTTAGCCAGCGATTGCTTTTTCATGCTCTCAGAACTATATGTAAATTCCTCACATAGTAGAAATAACTTGTTCTTGTTGCTGCTGTACAGGTAGTACTAACAAATTAACACATCTTATCTTGATAGGATCAGAGTGACAGTTGATGGGGAGTTTCTCCATTATATTTTTCCTCTTCAATTTCTGGATTCTCCTGAATGGGATTCACTGAGACCCACAGAAGAGGGAATTTTCCAGGTAAAAGTGGAGGGTGTTTCTTGAACACTACAGAAAACTGTTCAAGTACTAATTGGTTTAGAAATAAGTTCATTTAGCTGGGGGTTTCTTTTGTGAAATTATATAAACAAGTGGCATTCCATTAATTTGGGGAGGGAGATCCTCTTTGCTTGATGGCATGGTTATGCTGTTTGCATCTTCTTTCTGTTTGCATGTTGTTTTTACAACAAACGATCTTTTTCTTGAAGCTAATACGGGCAGTAGACTCTGTTTGCATTCTTTGGCTATGCTAAAATCCAGCCCTGAGAAAGAAAGCAGGTTTGCAGGAGGTGGGTAGAAGTTGGTGCTGAAGAGACTTCACTGTAGGAGGTAAACCAGAGAGCACAGGCTGGGGAGAGGTGTGCTCGTGGTGCAGCTTGGTATGGAGGTCAGCATGGGACACAGTGTCCATCGGGGCTGCCTGCAGTGATCCGTGAGCCCTCCCACTGCCATCACTTGACTGGCACGCTAGCTCCTGCCTGTGTGGGATCTGGTGTCTGGTGTCACGAGGGCAAATGGCATTTGTCGAGAGCTTTCTTTAGACCTGCCTTTCCAGCTGGGAAAGCGAAGCAGGGAGTGCATGGCCATGTCAGCCTGCGTCCTGGCTGGGGCTGCCGTTCCATGTGGGCATAGGCACACTGTCACCGAGGCCAACAAGAAGCAATCATTTGGTTCATTCTCAGTCACTCTTCTCCCTTTTGAATACAGCAGACCTCAGAGAGCTCTCTGGCTGGATTAAATGGCTTCTATTGCAGTAGGTGCAAAGACACAAAGTGTGGGTTACAGACATGGCCTGCGTGCCTGCTGTGAGAGAGGGGTGCTTTCTAAACAAGGGCAGCAGTGGGCAGTATCACTGCCTTATCACCCAGCTAATTTTAATTTTCTCTTCTATAGGTAACACTTACAGCAGAGACAGATTGTCGGTACGTGGCCTGGAGGAGAAAGAAGCTGTATCTGCTGTTTGCTAAACACCGCTTCATCTCCCGCCTCTTCTCCATTTTGATCGGGAGCGACATTGCTGAAAAACTCTACGCCTTGAATGACAGGGTGCACATGGGGAAAGGCTTTAGGTATGACATTCGGTTACCAAACTTCTACCACGTCTCACTGCTAGAGACCCCTCCAATGCACCCTTCCCATCACCTACAGAGAGGGTCCCCCCGGCACAAGCCCAGAGGGGTTACAAACTGCAGCTCCTTCATCACTCAGTCCTAGGAGGGAAGACTCTGCTGCAACCATTCCCTAAAGCAATGGAGTGAAATGGTGAAGCAGAAGAGCAGAAAGATGAAGCAGAATGAGACCCAGTCAAGCCAAATTTGACTGATAAGTGCCATTTACTTTCATTGGAGTAGCTTGAATTCTTCCTCTCTAGAGCCAGCAGGTTGGCTTCTGCATTTTGACTGTGCAATATGTTTAGTTTCTGTTGATTCTTTTGTTGATCTTAATTTCCTTTTGGAGGAAAACAAATCATACCAGGTTGAAGTTTTATTGTTAATTGTGGTGGCCTCTGTGTTGTTTGTTTGTTTTAAAAAAAAAAGGCAAAAAACAAACAGACCCATAATACTTTCTCAAATATTTGCCATAATAAAGCACAGTCAGTATAGTCAATGAAAACAAGTTGTCTTCAAAATACAGCAGCTTGCTTATAACATCCGTGTTTATGCCATGTGAATATTGTCTCAGTTAACATGAAGAGTAAGGCAGAAAAAGACTCAACAGACTGATTGTATTGGATTTGGTTTGGTTTATTTTCTTTTTCTAGAAAGGTTTTGAAATGCACAGCAAGATTCTTAAAAAACAAACAAAAGAAAACAACTAATTCTGTCCTGTGAGCAACTGGTTTCTCTCTGACTGCTCTAAAGAGGTATTACGTGAAAACAAACTTAAATGTAATTGCTGGCCTTAGAAAAGTAAAGCAGCTGTATGTGCTGCAAGTATCACTTAGAGAAATGATTGCGTAGGGTTTCTGACAGAATGTGATGCTACAGGACCCAAGCTTCCACAGTGTCAGTGCCATTTGTGACATGCACAGTAAATACTCTTAATGAGTCAACTGCCAAACCATTGGAGTTTGTTTTACAATATTCTTTTTAGCCAGATATGCCAGGAAGAAACTAAGAAACAGCCGCAGCAATAATTACAGTTTTTAATGGAAACAGTCTTGTTTAGCTTTCAAAGTCACTTCTCTGTGCCTATGAAATTCTTGATTTAAAAGGTATTCTCTCCCTAATTCTGTGGTGTTTTAATGGCACAAGGGAGAACCAGCTCACGCTTTGGTAGGAGAAAGCTGGTTTCAACCCTTGAGGTAGCTGTGCCTTTGGGGAGAAGTGTCTGAATGTCTCTGTTAACTCACCTTCCTGCTGCTATGCCTGATGCCTGCCAGTAAGCAAAAAGTACGAAGCATTACTATTTTATGAGACTGTATTGCTGCTTGATATATCTGGAAGTCGATCGCAGTTTTAATATTTTAAAATTGCTGGATTGTTTGGTAGGACAACCACTGTGTGTTTTTGTACGTGTGGGTGTATATATGAGTTTCGATCTTGGGAATTGTTGCTGGAGGACTTAAAACAATGATACAACCTTATGCTGAAAGATAATCATGCAATATGTGTAAGAAAGCTATGAGAAGTGATATGAAACACTACCTGTTCAAAGGACCTTCATTGTAGAATGGATAACGTATGAGTTTTGCTTTTACCTTTACATCCCTTTCTCAGAGAGGAATATCTGCCAAACAGATAGCATGGCATGTAATGTGATAATCTCCAAATCCTTCTAACAACCTTTCCACACCGTGTAATGCATTACTTAATGTGTGAAGTCTCTGAGTCACAAAGCTACTTTGTCTTAGTCAAAGAGAACTGAAAAAAAAAAAATGGAGACAGAGTTCACTGATGGCTGTTAAGGCACAAAGCGCCAGAGACTGGCAGTGTGTAGGGGCATACAGCTCTGTGTGCCCTCTTCTATGCTAGTCATGGTTGAGGGACAGGGTAGTAGGCTGCCTGACCCCTTGGTGTGACTTGGCACAGGTGTCTGATGTAAGTTCAGCACTGCGATCAGTCTTGTGTCTTCTTCGCTGGTGGTGCCTGGTGCTTGAGGTGGGTAAGCAGTGTGTCATCTCATGGATGTTGTCACTTACGCTGTGCCTCATGGTCCTTGCTCCACTTCACCCAGCCAGGCTGCTCTCAAAACATTACGCTGTTTTTTAACAGGTGATTTAAAAATAGTCCTCCATCTCTCATTCTGATATAATAACAAGAATTTATAAATTTCTCATGCTAAAACATGTATTGGACCAATATGAAGTTTATACTTTGTGTGTTAACAATGACAAACGTGAAAATATTATCGTCTAGAAACAGAAGAGCTGTTACTCTAGACTTAGGTATAATATAAATAATCAATTAATGCACTCCTTGTTTTTCTTGAATGTATGGGCAGATATATTCAAGAAAACTTGCCATATCTTAAATAGGGTCAGCATTTAACAAGCTGGTTTGATCCTCTTCACCTTAAAAGTAAGAATAAGGAGTCTTGCCCATGTAATTTCTGTATCAAGCTTATATATTCTTTTTGACTGTGGCATAGTGCTTAGAAAGATAGCTGCTCTGGAGTGATGGCTGCTTTGTTATACACTTTGGTAATGTTTTTATTCTTTGTGAATGATATGTGCGTTGGTTTCAGCCTGTTTTCCAATCACAATCCTCTGTGACTATTTTCTTTGCTGGAATCAGTTACTATCAGAAATCTCTACTAGGATATGTCTGAGTCAGTAGCTGAATATACTCTTAGCTAACGTTGTTTAGCTTTTGCTACTGTGCTTTTTGGGCTTTGAGTCACTTTTTAAAAATTGCTTGCAGTTTTCCAGCATCTGTTTCAGTCATGACTAGAAGAACATTTCATCTGTAGAATTCAGGGCATATATACACTAATGTAAGTATCCACAGAAGGACTGGAAATACAACAGCAAGCCCTCTCCACTCATTATTTGGTTTATTTTGCTGGAGGTTTTTTTAATATCCACAGTGCTTCTAAAATGTTCTGTAAAGTATGCTGTGGTATATGGCTCATAAACCAATGTTTTGGGAGAGCTCTGTAATCTACCTAAGCAAAGATGCACTCAGATTGATGTCAGTGAAATTATACAAGCTTTTGTGACATCATATACACTCGGTCATTAGAGAGGTGGAGTAGTTCAGTCTGGAGAAGAGAGTTTTAGGGAGACCTTATAGCAGCCTTTCTATACTTGAAAGGGAGCTTATAAGAAGATGAGGACAGTCTTTTAGCAGGGTCTGTAGTAATAGGACACGGGGTAATGGTTTTGAACTAAAACAGGATAGATTTAGACTAGATATGAGGAAGAAATTTTCACAATGAGGGTGGCAAAACACTGGCATAGGTTGCCCAGAGAGGTGGTAGATGCTTCATCCCTGGAAACATTCAAGGTCAGGTTGGACAGGGCTCTGAGCAACCTGCTCTAGTTGAAGATGCCCCTGCTCGCTTTGGGAGGAGTTGGACTTTAAAGGTCCACTCCAAACTAAACCATTCTATGATTATTTATAGATTTATAAACATTTGGAGTTAGATGAAGCTCTGACTTGAGCATCATCCAATTTATGCCTATGTCATTACTTGGGAATAACTGTCAGTGAGGTGGTCAGGCTCCTTCCTAATCATTCTAAGTGAACAGATACTTGAGTCCATGCTGCTTTGTGAATTGAGGACACTATCAATGAATCCTTTTCTTGTTCTGCAGTGATTCCCCTTTACTCATGTTTTACATTTTTAACAGTTCCATAACCTCTATGGAGTTGTGCCTAAGATTGCACACCGTTACAGGTAAGAGTGACAGAATCTGGTGCATGTGGTGAGTCATCAGCATTAGTTCTTCCAGAGCTTCTGCAATTGTGAACACCATGCTGGAATCGTGCTTACGCCCTACAGAAGAGTTCAAATGTACTGCACAGGTTAAAAAAGTACATAGCTTAGGATGGTCCAAAGGGGTTGAGGGTTGGAAGTGAGCACTCAACTTCTTACAGGTTTTATCCAGAAGAGGTTTATTTTAAATTTGGCTTGTGGCAAATTGATTTATTGGATGCAGCAATGTATTATGAGAGCTTCAAAGTGAGTCCTGCTTACTTAGGGGCTTGGGACCGACCCCGCAATTCTTTCATTGGGTAGTATTTTCTTAACTAATAGTAGTGCAAGTACAGGTAAGAGATTCTAAGCCATGTTTTCAATCCATCATGCAACTCCACTCAAAACTATGGAATAACCAGAGAGAATGTATCCCAATGTACTATTACAACATAAAGCTATGCAAGGCACATTGTAAGTGCTTAATGAAAAAGATTATCTTATGTAGTTACCTACGATAACAGAGGCTGCACTTGGTCACTGAGGAGTGCCATTCCGGTCCTAAATTTCCAAGAATTAATTGTCCTGCAACAAACCAGCAAACATGATGGTGATCAAAGGAAACTTGGTAAGAATGATGGTAAACTATACATACAGATTTATGAGCCTGGGAAAGCTGAATACATGCCTGGATTAAATTGTCTAGTTAAGTATAAAAACCAGTGTTGTACTGCTCATAGAAACATGTCTTGCAAACAGTGTGTTAAAAATGGAACAAATCTGTAGAAAGTTAGATAGAAGAAAACCATTTAAATAGCAAAGGAAAAAAAAAAATAATCTATTTTCTGACTTCAGACTTTAACAGATTCAATCTTTTTCTTTCTATTCCTTAAATGATTGAATGCATATTCTTCTGCCCAGTGTTGCTGTGTAACAGATATTTTTTTACAGTACAACAAAACAAATACCTTATTAAGCTGATATGTTAATCCCTCTTGAAAATACTTACTTTGATTACATTGATATACATAAAAATATAATAGGTTCACGGGTTCCAAGGGAAAGCACTTTTATTTCTGTTTGTCTAATTCATGTTTTGGGGCTTGTAGGTTTTCATGTCCCTTCAGTTTCTGCGTACTCTAATTCTACTTCTATGTGACTCAAAAGAGTTAATTGAACTTAACATGTAAAACAAGCCACCTCATCCTGATGAATCAAACTCTGTAGGTGGAGCTTCATCAGTAGGAGTGTGTACGAGGAAAAGCAGCATAAGCACGTAATCTGTGATCCCCAGGATTCGAAGTCAGGTCCCAAACTATGGCTGGCAAAGCCCTTCTAGAGGGTAGCTTTGCAGGTGGTTCTGCCAGCAGAGAGTTCGGACCCAAATCATCACTCAGCAAGCCACAAATGCTGTTAAACATTGCCATGGACTTGGAAAAAGATGGGATGTTCCCAAAAGCTTGCGGGAGCACAAAGATTTTACAGCAGTTATGCTTCTGCTGTGGATTCTCAGGCAATTTCATTCAGTTGTCAGTTCCACCACAGCTCTTCATTTAAGGGATCTGTGGTGTATTGGGGGGACAGGACCATTTTCCTACCTCAGTGGGGTTTTGGAGACAAATAATAATAAAAGATAGATGATTCAGATAAAGTCATATAACTAAACAACTGCCATAGAATAATGGGGGTAAATAACTACTTTAGCAGCGAATCCCACACTTTTCATTGTATCCATTGTATCCACGAGTAACTGTTCCATGTAAACTAGTCTAAAGCCTGGAGGATGTAATAACCTCCTGGGAGTAAGGTATGTTAGGCTGAGAAATACTGAAGCCAGAAATCCCCTTCTGTGGATAAATCCTTTAATTATGTTATTGTATAGAAGTGGGTTGCACCATCACCTTCTGTGATATAACTGCATGTTATAGGTGAGCATTAAAGCTTCTCAGATCTGTGAAAGGAGGTGAGCAGGTCCCTGTTCCCAGGCAGGAATTCTGTGTGGATCATCCTGAGTAGCTGGCAGCCTGCCAGAGCTGGGATTCTGGGGACTCCAAAGAAGCGTACAGGACAATCTAGATACCCAGTGCTGAGTTTGGACTTTCAGGGGCGAACTGTAGGAGGCAGCTACAAGGGTGGGATACCAGCAGGCTGAGGTATGAGGTAGGTTCAAACCATACTAGGAATGACCCTGTATCTTCCCATGAACATTCTCTTCCACTGGGGTAAATGGAAAAAAAATTTCTTCCATAACAGAAGATTAGTTCATCTAATTCATGATAAAAACCTTTAAAACTTTTACCGAATCCAGCTGTAGCAGCTATTCTATTTTGCTAAGAGATTTACCTTGGATAAAATATTTTGAATGTTTATTTTGAATATGAAGAAAAACTGTCCTGTTTTTCATTTACAGAAAGGTTGGATCCTCTCGGATGTTATTTTAAAGCAGATCTCTCTAGTGATGTGAATGGGAGTGCTTCTTAAAAACCAGTCGTACCTCCAGCACCATGCTCTGTTCTTCACTCAGGCTCCATTTTCTGGTTTGGTTATGGCTTTTCAAAAGCTTAGTGTCCTCTCAGTATATGTGTTCATTACTTAATGAGTAAGTACTAGTAGGAAAAAATAAAATAAATACCAATATTCTGAAATCTGATCTGGAACATGAAACATTTTTATATTGGTTTTGATTTTACTTGATTTTTTTGATTAGTACTTTTTTCTTTAGTCATTGCCATTTTAGTTCTGAAACTGCTTTATACAGTGGTGTATGTACTTAAGCTAATACAACATGCAAAAGCAATAATCATATGTATCTGTATGTTTATTGCGGTCTGTATCCCTGGTTTTAACCCTATATAATAGGGGTTTGTTGTTTGCTTTTTTCTTTACAGGACAAAAAGGTATAATAAACATTAATCAGTAGACTGGTCTCATTTGGTCATTGAAATCACAAGAAAATAATTCCATGTTTGCCATTACTTTTGTCCTAGTTTGGCTGAGAGACAGTCCCAGGAGAGCTGTGGTCTTCAGACCCATTAGCAGTTTGGAGTCATTCAGGGCAGCTGACCTGAGTTGGCTACAGGTGTATCCCAGACCATGTCATGCTCATTGTAAAGGGGAATGTTTGCTAAGGATGAGGGGGTTTTCTGCTTGGGTTCCTTCTGATCATGCTCCTTCTTTTTCTGCTCCTGAGGAGTGATTTCCCATTTTTTGTGACCGCTGTACATTTGCTGAGCTGAGTATAACTTTGTATACTTTATATTGCTATAAGCTCTGCCATTTCAGTAACTCTGTTTTTCTTTCAATCCCTGAGACTCCTCTCATTTTCCCAACTCCCTTTTTCTACTGGGGAGGGGTCATCAGGTCATAAAGCAACTGCTGTACTTTAGCCCTGGATACAGGCTGAACATAGACAGCTCTCAAAGATCATAGGAGCAAGAAGCCGTTGTGATGCACACCTGAAATACAGCATCTGGATACACAGAGCAGCACAGATGGAGTGCACCATAAATATGCACCAGACACTCCTTAGCCATTGCTTGATGGTGACTCCTCTGAAATGGTTAAGGAGGCAACTCATCCACAAATTGGTTGCCTGCTTTCTCCTTGTTGGAGCATAAACCTCAAGGAGTATTTCAAAGTCCCTTATTAATGACTGCTAATCTGATCAAGTGCATAAAATGATAGTTGATACTTGATTGCTTGATACTTGGTCTGCAACAACCCATTTCTGTCCATTTAGACCAAAGTTGGGCATTTCTGTTTTGCTTTTTGCTCTTGAACTCTTATTCACAGCATTTATTTTGGTTTACTTCTCCAGGATGGTCCTTCATAGGATTATCCATTTTCTCCCCTCTCTAATCTCTGTGTCTTTTTGCAAAGAAAAGTTGACCTAAAAAAAAAAAAAAGGCAAGCTACTTGATCCCCATTCACAGTTCTTCTGAGCTAATCTATTTACCTTTTCTTCCCCTTCAGCGTATGGAGTATTTTTACTCTCAAATCCTATGTGCTTTCTGTTGCTTGTTGAAATAATCCTTAGACTCATCCTCTACCACCCCTCCACTTCCTCCTTGTCCTCCTTCCGTAAGTTTTTAAGTTAGATTGTTAGCTTTTTTAATTTTTTTTTTTTGAGTTCTCTCTGTCCTTCTGGATACATTAAACACTTGTTATGTAGTTGCTTTTGTATCCTGAAATAAAATTCTCAATCCTTATCAAGAATTAAAAAATTCTTAGAAAATGGTAGGTTTAAATGAAGCTGATATGCAACATCTTGGAGGTTCAAGCCTAGCCTTTCCTTCTAGAAACCAGCTATTGGTGAATATTAAAATGCATGGCTAAAAAGGACTCATTTTGCAACAAAACATTACTTGCCATTTTACCAACAGCTAAAAGCATGTGTACATTTATACCCTGAAAATATTTGCATCTCCTCTGGCTTATAGAGGCAGTCACACAGGCTCACATAAATTCATGAAGATGTCTGCAGAGAGAACATTCTGAGCTGCAGCTGAGATGGATTTACTTCAGGATTAGCACAGACATCTTTGCGTGATCAGTTTGAACTTTCTTTGTTCATGGAAGTTGTCCAAAAAGGGAACAGAACAATCACAGACAGTGCAACCAGTGCTGCCAAATCTGCTGTAGCGGGGACCCCTAAGAAATGGGCTGTCACCCAATGAGAGGACAGATCCAATGCAAAAATCCTTGCTTTATTAACTGTCTTCCAAGTGTGTGTAAAGTAAGAGCTGCCTCAGAGTAACCAAAGGCAACATGTCAATAGCAACTTCACAAGTGATATGGTCAAAACTCACTGCTAGTATTCCTCTGTTTCCAGAGAGAAGCAGAGCTGGTGAAGGCAGGCTGCCTGTTACTGCAAGCTGCCCCCGTAGGGCAGTGACAGATGCACCAAGACCCCAGCCTTAGGAAATCAAATCAGTTTTATAGCAGCCCACTTTTTATTGGTGAGGGAATGAGGTAGAGCTAGGTGAGCAGAGCAGGCCCTTGCCTTCCTTGTGTCAGGAAACACACTTGTGAGCAGATCATAGGCTTGCATATACTTCTAGAAATTGTTCACTGAGCAATAGCAAATAATAAATACAGAAATTATATCAGCAGGAGACTATAAGCAGCTCACGTGTAAGTTGGGAATGGGGATAATTGCTAATTGTGATTGAATAAATTGTTTACTGTGCACGATTTAGATAACTTTAATAGAAAACAATTTTACTCTGCCCTTATACCTCAAGATTGTGTACCCATTGGATAAACATCTACGACAAATAGTGCATCTGTTAAAACTTGGATACATTGAAGAAGAAGAAGAAGAAAGTTGGCTCCTGGCTCTCGGTTTGCAACAATCAATTACTCTACCATCAGTCAAATACTTGGAAGCCCTTGAACGTGATGTTTGGTATCTCAGACCCAATGAAAAAGATTTCCTTTCTTGGATAAACAGGAGACACCCTCCCTGCAGACAGTAAAATGCATTTTTTCCATGCACAGGAAAAATTGCCTGACTACATCAGAAAGTGGCTGTTGGAGGGTCTGAGGTACAAATGCACCAGAATGCAAACACTCCTCTTAAATGAAACTCCAGAATATTAAAGAGCTGAGAGAGTATTTATCATTCACAATCTCTTCCATACAAACTTTCTTCTAATAAAACATAATTCTTGAGGATGTTTTCAGGCAAAACCCAAATAAATAATTTTTCTGTGGAAAATGTGTGTATTTTTTTCAATTACATGGTACATAATTTCAACATTTGAGATGGGATTTGTCTCACTGAAATGTGGCACTTCTGAACTACACCAGTGTATTTCATCCCGCTCCAGGCAGTTGTCAAACACTGACAGGATTAATTACTTTCTAGAAAAGCCCCCTTGCACTGTCTATAGACAGAGTTTAAAATACTAGTTTAGAGTAGGCATCTTTTAGCATGGAGATGCTGAGTACGCTTCCTGAAACTATAAATGGAAGTACTTCATAGATCTTGCCATTGTCTGAAAATAGCGCCGTCAGCCTGGCACATCTGGGATGCCAAATACAAAACATTTGTTCTCTTTAGTGCAAACTTTTCCTAAAAAAGGCTGTGGAATCAGCCTCTCATTTCGAAGAGGCTGAGCACTTGCAATTTTACCAAAAAAAGTTAGTTAACAAAGTTAACTAACTAGTCAACTAACTAGTTAACAAAGTCTAGTTAACAAAGTCCTTCGATGCCTGGCTAGGCTGAACTGATAAACAGGACAAGGAGGCTCTGGCCTGAGCTGTGCTGCTGAACTCCTGCCTCACCTCTGCTGAGCAACTTCTCCCCACATCCTCCTCAGCAGCAAGCTCTCTTTGCCCCGTACCACAGACCAGCCAGGCACTGAGAGGTTATGGTACACTGTTGGAGATCACAAAGCAGGTCACTGGAGATGAGGAACAAGCAATTTGCAACCTCCATGTGATGTCTTCTGCTGTGGACCATTACTGTGGAAAATAGCCAAATAATTGGAGAAAATGCTTAAGCTATCAAGACTTTAATAGCAGAAAAGAAAAACACAACATGCTTTCTGCCTGCATCAGAGAACATCTGTAACACCACTAAAGCCATCTCTGCTATCAAAATGCATCAATTCGACACTAATCTCTAAAAATTGATCCGGCTATTTGAATTCAACTCCCCTTCAATGCAGATGCAAACAGTTTTTATTTCTTGCCTCTGACAGATTTAGGCTTGAATGAACTCGTACTTTATTGACATAAATAGGAGGTTAAACCAACTATTTAAGTCTTTACAGTGTTTTAACAGTAGGACATTAAACTGATTTAATTAAACCAACTTATTCTCCCACAGTACATGAGACTGTGGTTTAAGAGAATAAACTACTTAATACATTTGACTTAGAGAATGTTTAAGTTATCTCTAGATAATGTTTTCTATATTATCTAATATCTATATAATTAAAAGTTAGGGCCATTAATATCTGCATAGGGCTATGTGCTATTATCTGTAGAATATTGATGCTAATTTTTCTATTAGAGAAAGGAAGGGGTTTCATCTACACGTGGGTACACCCCACAGCACAAGACTAGAGCCCATGAGTCATGTTTACGCTCTTCATCTGCTTACAGTCCTCCTGGAGGGCCAGGGGATAGGGGCAGCTCTCAGATCCTCCCTCATTTCTCTCTTTCTGCTGATAGCTGTACTAGATCCCACCATCTACGTTACCCACATAGCCCTGGTTCTTAGCACTCTGCCACGCAGGGGAAATCACATTTAATCACAAAGATACTGACATATAAAGATCCAGAGAGGTTAACTGCAACCAGAACGAAGTTCTACACATGGCTGCAAATATTAGTTCATTGCCAAGCTTTCTTAACTGGGCTTTTCTGCACTGGGTTAAACAGATACTGTTTACCACCAAGACTCCACACAAAACCAGAGAAGACCCGGAAGGTAATGAGAGAAGTACAAAGGCTTTGTAAAAGATACAACTAGTACAGCAAACTGTTCTTCTCCCATGCATAGCATTCAGTAACGTGCTTAGAAAATGCTGACGTGTCAGTCTAGGTTTGGATAGGAGCGCTCTGACAGGCTGCTTTGTGCTGCTTTTGGAAGATACTTGGCTTTGCTCCAGCAAGCATAGCTGAATATTATCAATCTCAAACACATGCTAGATGCTATCGCTCATGACCATTCCCGTGACTACGCTATCCTGACTTGCTCTTCCTACCCTTTTTCCAGCTCGCTTACTCTGCATATCTCAGGAGGCAGTGAATACATCCACACAAATGACCGGCCAGGCAGAGGAAACACTGTCCAAAATCAAGTCTTTCATAATAAATTCGTAAGATATTTCTGAAAATCAGGTCTTATCCAGGTTCCTAAAAACCCTGTTCACGTGGCACACGTCACTGGAAAGATCCAAGATGCAAAACCCAAGGACAACCACAACAAAGCTGAAGCCTCCTGTGAGACATGTACATGTAGATACAGGAACTTCAGAAATGATTCGGGATTTTGTATTATTTACAAAAAAAACAAACAAACAAAGACCAAACAAACGAACCCAAAAAAAACTCCTGAAAAAAACCCCAACACTTTGTAGCTAGCTCACCAGAATGCACTGAAAGGAATTTTCTGCCTTTACAGTCCTCATTTATCACTGATAGTCAGGTTTTGGGATAGGCTGGGATGCCCATAGACTGCCTCTGGAATGTCTTTCATTGCTGGATGCTACACATCAGCCTCTTTGAGATGAAGGCAGGCTTGGCAGCTGCTTTGCCTGTCCTGCAAGACGGGCAGCGCAGAACAGGGCTAGGCAGGACAAAGCAGAGCAATCTGCTGGCACTCAGAGGACCCCTTTGGAAGCACATCATTTCTGGGAGCTGTCAAACTACCGCACGAGCAAACTCGGTGACATTTCTTCAACATTGTGTTTGTGACAGCGCAACCACAGCAGGTGCCAAGTTGAGCAGAGCAGTTTTTTAAAGGCTGTTGTGGCTCCTTTACTCACCATATAGGGGAAATTCTGCTTGCCGCTCATTTAGGGGAGAACTCAGGTCTTCTAATTTTAACCACCCGAAAGTGAGGCAGGCTCCCTAAGCTCTGGGTTCACTCTACAGGGACTGGAGGCACCTCTGGGGGTGACTCACCCCACGTGTTTCAGCTGCCTACACCGAGCACCGCTCGGTACTCACAGGCTGCAAGCCGGGAGGGAATACCGGGAGGCGATGCTTTATAGCCAAGCTGGGGACAAGGGAACAGGGGGGACTCCCACACCTCGAGCCCCTCACGCCCCGTGGCCCGGCCGGCCCCGCCTCCTCCCCCTGGATGCCTCGCCTCGCCCCGCGGCCCCCCACCGCCCCCGGCACACCCCCGCACCCCCCGGCCACGCCCGGCAAGACCCCGCGTGCCCCGGCACACCCCGGCGGGGCCCGGCCGACCGCCGCAAACCTCGGTAATGCCCCGCCGACCTCCGAAACCCCCCGCCGGCCCCACACGCCCTCCCCACAGCACCCAGGAAAACGCCGTCCTCGCCATCGAGCAGTACGAGGAACTGGTGGCCACCGGCTGCAGCCCGATCCTCCCTTTTTTCCTGTGTGCCATGTACGCTCCCATCTGCACCCTGGAGTTCCTCTACGACCCCATCAAGCCCTGCCGCTCGGTCTGCCAGCGTGCCCGCGACGGCTGCGAGCCCATCATGCGCCGTTACAATCACAGCTGGCCCGAGAGCCTCGCCTGCGACGATCTCCCCATCTACGACCGCGGCGTCTGCATCTCCCCGGAGGCCATTGTCACCGACCTGCCAGAGGGTGAGAGCCCCCGGGGCGGCTGGCAGGGGAGGTGGGGAGGGGCGGGGGTGTGTGGGGAAAGACTTGGGAACTTAAAGGTTCCATATGTAAAATATAGAAGGAAAAAAATGGAGGATGTGGGAGGAGTCTGAAAGGCAGAACTTGCTTTGGGTCTATAATAAAACAGAAGGTATCTTCTAACATCTTTATGCTTTATTTCTGCTTAGTTTCCTAACAGGCTAGGTTACCTTAGTGATTAAGTATGTTATTCTAATTTTGTGCACTTTAAACCTTTATCAGCCTTCAGAGCATTGCTTTCAAGATCAAAGCCAATTATCTAGATTACTGAGATTAAATATTTGTGATTGTTGGAGTTTTACCGCAGCTGTTTTTCTCTGTGTGTAATTTCTAAAACATAAAATGAAAACAATGCAGTCATAGGCAAGGGCATTACTGTTGTCATTGTTTTAGGGGCAGACAGAGGGGATATAGAGAACAAATACAGAATTTTCTGTGTGGGGGGTAGGAAGCGCAGGTTTCTCTTCTGTCTCAATTGCACCATTGCCTGTTAAAAATCACTAATTTTTAATCAAATAGAAGGAACTGATAATTCCCCCCCCTTCCCTCTACCCCCCCTCAATGCAGCTTGGTTTATAACAAGGGAGGGTTTCTTTATTGTTTTGGGGCTTTTAAAATTTTTTTTCTGAAGAAACCTTGTGTTTCTTGAGGTGGGTGCAGCCTCTTCTCTCAAGTAAATAAGGACAGGACTAGAGGAAATGGCCTGAAGTTTTACCAGGGGAGGTTTAGATTAGATATTAGGAAGAATTCCTTTACTGAAAGAGTAGTCAGGTGCTGTAACAGGCTGCCCAGGGAGGTGGTAGAATCACCATCCCTGGATATTAAAAAAATGTGTAGATGAGGCACTTAAAGAGACATGCTCCACTGGGATGCTGAGGTGTAGACAGTTGGACATGGTGATCTTAAAGGTCTTTTCCAACAGTTACAATTTTGTGCTTCTGTGTAAATGAGATTAAAATCTGCTTCCTTTCAAGGGATTTCTCTACTGAAGACAGTAAGCACTCTGTTACATTTCTTCCAGGAAACCTTCTTGAAGCAGCTGCTTTCTTAAGGCCTGTGTTTAGGTGGGTTGTTTTATTTAACTCTTCTGGATATCTATTAAAAGAAGAACATGCTGTCTTGTGTTTACTAGACTGCTGCACATGGTTAAGTAAAATGTACATGATCTGTGATTTGAAGAATCTTGTTATTCCCTACTTCTTTCATCTCATAGAAATACATGGTAATGAGATAAGCCTTCTGAAAGAGGGATCTTGCTTGGTTTATGGGGCAGTGCTGGCTTGTTTTTTATTGTGGTGGTGTATGTAACAATTCTGTGCTCTGTTAGAATAATCTTCTTGACTCCCTGATGTGGACTAAAAAGACAGTAATATTTTTCCAAGATGGCTTAGTTTTTAGTAGAATTTACTGATGGTAGAATTTTAAATGAAAGCTTTATTTATTTATTTTCCCCTTTATTTCTTCAGTGAAGTAACAAGACTTTGCTCTGTAATCACCTAGAAGTGGTGACTGTTGAACTCCTTGCAGTTTATCTTATGTGTTTGTATGGGCCTGATGCTGCACACTAGAGCATGCCACTTGTAAGGTTGCATACCATCCAATCCATGCATTATGGGCTATATTTACTAATGTGCTGAACCTGTGCAGTTACTCTGTATTAAGTATAATAATAATGTGATTTCAGCACTACTCAAAAATTTTAAACTCCAGGCTCCTTCATGATTGTTAATTTTATTGTTTGGATTCTGAAAAAAGACGTCACATGCGATTTAGTGACTAGCTGTTGTAGGTGGATCCATTTGGAACACAAAATTCATAGTGTCTTTTCCTCTTGAAGTTTTGAGACCCCCAAAAATCTAGGCGTTTTGTATAGGAGTCATAGAATGTGTATAAAGGCTGCATGTTTAAAACTTCCTTTCTAAAACAAAGGGAACTGCATTGGTATGACAGGTGAAAAGGAACTTGTCTTCCTGTTTTTAGGAAACTCAACCAGGAGAAAGTTCATCTTCTCTTTCCGTGTCCTTTCAGATGCTGGATTGTGACCTTACACAGAAGGTTTGCTAGTTGTGTAATTAATGGTTTGAAATATGTTTAATTCTGTAGCAGGCTTTCTTACTACAGAGTATTGCATGATGTGTGACAGCTAAAGAAAACACTTTCAAAATTCTTAAATGACAATTAAAAATGAACTAGTGATGTGGTGGAATTCTCCATAAAGATGAGTGTCTTTCTAAACACAAAACTTGAAGGTTAAGCCTGGATGCCCTAACTTGCATAACTTTTAAATACTTAAGCTCCAGGCATAAATGAAACTATCTTGCCCTTCTCTTTAGTAGCACTTGGTGCATATTAGAGAATTGCTTTAGAGTAACTTGCACAATGGTGGTAGTATCATGTTGATGTATCAACTGGCATCCTCTGGATCCAGAGGTCAGTAGAAAAGACTTAAAAGTAGGAGAAATTGGTAAGATGTTAGGAGGTTGAATAAAGCTAAGCATTTTGCACTGCTCCTGGTACTTTTTTAAAATGTATGTATTTTTTAAATTTTTGTGTCATGGTGGTGGGTTGTTTTTTGTTGTTGTGTGTTGTTTTGTTGTTTTTGTTTTGTTTTGTTTTTTTTGTTTGGTTGGGTTTTTTTGAGGGGTGGGGTGTTCGTGTATGTGTTGTCATTGTTTTGGAGGAAGTCCTTTTGTGTTGTGGTGTGTGTTTGTTTTTCCTGGGAGACACTTTGAGGAAAAAGGTTCTTCTAGCCTGCCTTGCTGAAAAAGGAGCACCGCATAGAAAATTGTTCTGCAGGAAGAAGCCATCTCTGGTATATTTTTTGGAGTACCATATTTCAGCTAAGTATCTGCATAGTATTTCTGGCATGGGGATTTTTTGAGGAGAGAAGAGCCTTATTCTGGTCAACATTACCTTGCTGAGGTTTATCTAAAATTCATAATATTGTCTAAGTTTACCGGTTACTTGGTAGTGTTGCTATATAAGAGAAAGTTGTAACCCCTTTTGCAGTGGTTTTGTTAACATGCAGACGAAATACGCACACAGAGTTGACTTCCAGAGGAGGAAGTGTTGACTGTGAAATGCAAATTTTAAAACACAAATTAAAAATGGGTTGTTGTGCTTATGCTATGTGCTTGCTCAAATTTAAGGCAGATGTCTCCTGAAAGATTTAAGGCTTTTCTTTTTTTTGTCCACACTGTAGTGGGAAGTATGTTGTCTATATTTTGTGCTGTTTGTTCTTCCAGAAGCATGTTTAGACAGAGAACAGCCTCCCTGGCTAACAGGGCAACAGGGTAGCTTGGGCAGCTATTTTAATAGGTGGATTGTACATATTCAGATACTGTTTTGAAAGAATCTGGTTTTGTTTAAAGCCGTGCTCCAGAACTTCATTGCCCTCCGTGAAACTTGTCCGCTTCAGACTATAGCCAGAATGAATTGGTGGTTACCTGTTTGTTCTCATGGTAAGATTCGAATGCTAAGAAGGAAGAATCTTTAAGCATAAAGACTTGCTTGGGGGGTGGTGGTGGTGAGGGCGGGAATAGAGAAAAGAAAAAGGAATGTGTGCGTTACATTGTCCCTTTATCCTCGGTCATCTCCATGATGAACTGTATTGCAAAGACTAGAGGAAACACTCTCCTAAGACAGTATTGGTTAAGGTGTTTATAACAGGGAACTTGTGTTGTACTGATCCCCTTGGGAGTACTATATATGGTGCTAGTGCTGGGTAACCTTCTCCTTGAGAGTGGGTGACTCTCCTAGAAAAAGAATGCTTCAGGTAATTGAGAAAGCAACTTTGTAAATTTCTAGGAGGGTTACTTTAGGTAGTAAGGAAATGGGGACTGTGGAGAATTTGATATAATACTAAATGCTTGGGATTTAATACATTCCAAACCTCTGAGTTCTTTCATCCCATCTAACACAATGTTTTTTCAGCCATCTGTGAACTGAAATGAAAAGTAAGCAAAAATGGGTTTCACTCTGATGTAAGTGAACATTTGTTAAGGGTATGCCTCAAAGTTCTCAGCTGGTACTTGAAATTAAATTTTTGGTTTCGAATTAGCCTGCCTTAGAGACAAAGGCAGTCTCCACTGACTGTGCAGGAGAAAAGTAGACATTACGTTGAGCATGTCATACTCTCGCAGGTGCTAATGTCCTCCCTCAGTGCTGCACTACTTCTTATCATTTAAGATCTTTCCCATTTAAAAATGTGGTTTTCAAGTTTTTTTTTCTACCAGAGGAGAAATTAATCTGACGTTACTCTGCTGTCAGTGGGGTGAGTTTTTGTAATGGTTTGAAAAGCAAAACAGCGAGAGACTCAAGTCAGAAACACAAAACAAGATAAATGCAACAGTACAAAGAAACACCCCAAGACAGAGTCCGCATACAACCTGACACTGCCGGCTGGTACCGGGGGTAGTAGCAGTCCCGGTGAGGTGATCCTGCTGAAGCAGTAGTCCCTCTGAAAGCACCAATGCCGTGGAGGAAGGTCTGGCGCTTTCCTCCTCCGGAGAAGACCGGCCGCAGCTCCAGGCAGGTCCGTGCCGCTCCCGAAGGGTCCCCAGCAGGTCCGGAAATCCGTCGGGGCAGGGTCCCTCATGCTGACCTCCGCCCCAGACCATCTCCGGGTGGCAGCACTCGGCTCCTTCCTCCTGGACGGAGCATCTCACAACGGGTTGATGTCCTTCTGTGAGACAGGCAACTGCCCCTTAAACTACCGGAGAGAGTTATATATGAGTCACAGGCAAGGTATTGATGGGTGCGTCCTAGGCAGCTGCTACTGATGATTTGTTAACAGCCCGTGAGCAATGACATGGAGAGTATAGAATACACAGTTTTTGCTTCTAGCCACATAATGATAAACTGGTCCTGGCCCCTCTAACTATGACAATTTTACCCTGCTAAATGTCGCTTGTCTGTCAGGGATTATCAAACTCTTGAAGAATTCTTCAAGACTTTTTTTTTTTTTTTCTGAGATGGATGTACTTTCTTTGCCAAGCACAAAAGTCAAATATCTCCATGCTGAAGAATGAAGCAAAGGCATTGAGTCATAGGCTACCTCAGTCTTATCCTCATGCAAACACTGAATTACCTGCTTTGTTCAGCCATGGTCCCACATTTTCCTTGGTTAGACTTTTGCAAGTTACATAGCTCTAGAAAGGTATTTAGAAAGACTGCCCTTGATGTCTGTTACAACCTCAATTCCAGTTGAGCTTTGGCTGTCACCACCTAGAAGCCTGGACAGTCTTTCCAAATTCCTCCTTTGGACTGCACTTGTGCTTGGAGGGTGCTGCTATTAAAATTGTGTCAGCATTCCTGAGCTCCTCTGCCCTTTCAGAGCTGCCTGCCAGGTGATTCCATCTGCTAGCTTCTTGAAAATGCCAGAGTCTGCTTTCATGAAGTCTAGGTTCTGTACTTGGCCTTCCTCACTCCCTTCAGAATCTTGAGCTCCAGTGTTTCATGGTCACCACAACTACAGTTGCTCTTGATTGCTGTAAGTTAGCTTCTCTTTGCTGAACAGCTGATCAAGTGAGTAAATGACAGGAGCATGTGTATTGAAACTTCCCTAAAGTAACGGAACCTGGGAAGTCAGATTTTATATCGGAGTTCTTTGGAGAGAGTTTCAATGCCCCTACTCCAAGAAACAGCTCTGAAAGCTTTTTATATCAGATTTGCTTCTAGAATATTCTCTTGTAACTTCTAGCTACTGTCATAGATTTATTACATCCATTTAGTAGTTCAATTCTGCTGTTTCTTTTTGCCATATCTGCAGGAACTAAATGGTGATTAATTTCATGTTTTGCTTACTCCTCTCTCCCCTATCCCCCAGTGTAGTTTGCCTCTTTATTTTGCCTCTATATGCCTTTAAGTGTGTTTTTGGTGTGTGGTGCTTTTTTAGGGTGTTTTGATTTTTTTTTTTTTTAACATGTATCTTGATGAGCTTGAAGTCTTTGTTCAGGCTCTTCATTTTCCATGGTTGTGGAAGGAAGAAGGCAGCATACAAAATGTCTTAACAGGTGAACCTTGAGGGCAAAAAGCTCAGTGCTGTCTGCTGCATCTTTATCAGTAGCAATGTTTTGTTTTTTTGTACAATATCTAAGGCCATTGAAGTGTACCAGAACTGTGCTGGGGGGAAGAACTGGATGACTCCTTGAAAAAGTAGTAATAGAGAGGGGAATGTATACAGATACAGAGCATTATTTCTCTTACAACAAATGGTAAAATGTTCACTTGTCTCAGGTTGATGCAGAAGAGAATGGGCTTAACCCAGGGAATGAAGCAATGCCAGGCCAGAGTCATCAGATAATCATAGAATCATAGAATCATAGAATAGATTGGGTTGGAAAAGACCTCCAAGATCATCGAGTCCAACCCCTGAT
>JANHFX010010913.1:60935-95659 GCA_027560015.1 Chloroceryle amazona | reverse complement strand
GGAGCTGCCCTGCAGGGAGAGGGAGGTAACTGGTTGGGGTTCCTCCGACGCTGCCTGCGGGGATGGCGGCCGGGAAACCGCCGGCGACGCGACGAGTCTGCTCGCCCTGGCTGCGGCGTGGCCCGGCCCTCGGGGGCCGCGCTGTCCCTCGGCTGAGGCGGGCCTGTGGACCGGGGGGATGGCGGCGGCCCCAAGGCCTGGGTCTCGCTCTGGTAATTTTTTTTTTTTTTTTTTTTTTTTTGTCCTGGAATAAGCCCTTAGATTTTAACCTTCGGAGAAACGTTGTGGAGGGAAGCCGCAAGTGGGCAGCAAAGGTTGAGGGTGAAGGTGTGGCAGTAGCGGCCTTGCACTGCCCTTAGGGCCAAAACTGAGCAGGTACAAGGCAGGTAGTGCAATCCAGCCGAGGTGGGAATGGAGGGTACAGTGTACAGTACAATGTTAGTTACAGAATCATAAAACTAGGTTGGAAGGGACCTCAAGGATCATCTGGTCCAACTTTTCATGGCAAAAGCCCAGTCTAGACAAGCTAGCCCAGCAGCCTGTCCAGCTGAGTCTTAGAAATGTCCAGTATTGAGGAATCTACCACTTACTTCCCTGAGGTGAAGTCAATGGCTGATTATTCTCCCTGTGAATAATTGTCATCTTGTGTCCAATTGGAATCTCCCCAGGAGTAACTTGTACCCATCACCCTTTGTTTTTTTCCATGCGACTCCTTGTAAAAGGGATTTTTTCATTCATTTTCATCTGAGTGAGAAGTAAATATTTAAATGTTGTAGAGAGTACCTTTGTCTTCTGGGATTCACACACAGCTCTTCTAACCTTTCAGATGAATTTCAGCTCTTTTAGAAGACTGCACAAAGCTAAGTTTTGTAGATCAGTGTTGTTATGCAGGACACATGACTTATGAAAAACAAGCAATTGCAGTTAATAAACCCAAATTACAGTGTTGGTGCTTTAGTGGGAGTTATAGCAGAGTCTCTTATTTACAGGCATTGGCTGGGAAGTGCTATGAACACAGTAACTCAGAAAATGTGCTGATTTGAGATATCCCTGTGAAAGGCTCCCCATCAGGATTTCTGGCCCAGACTATGGGTTAAAGCCTCTCTCCTAACCGCAGTTCAACTGTTCTATCAAAAGAAACACTTCAGTATAAGCTTGCATTGCAGCCTATCCCTTGAGCTACATTCTTTGCTGGAATTCATAGGGCTGCAGATTGTTGAGGGCAAGTATGATTCACAGTCCCCTTGTTATGTTGGGAGAAATTTAATTTTAAATACTGTAAATCAAAGTAAATGACATCTATATTTCATCAGATTTCCCTTTAAAACTGAGAGAATGTGCGTTTCCAGATGTTACAACATAGTTGATTTACATTGTGGGAAAAAATTTCTTATTTATGTGTCATATGAACTCAGTCATTTTATTTAGATATGCTTCCCAACCCATTCCTCTGTCCGTCTGCCTGTTCTTAGCTGGCGGGGATCCCCCTGGAAGGCCACACAGACACGATGTACTTGTTTGACATTGAAAAGCTCCTTTATACCCAAGTAATATTTCTGATGTTTGGTTTCTAACAACATGACCAATGCTGTCCCACTAGGTTTTCTGATCCATGATACATTCAGCAAAATGTTGTTCTGTGTTTTACCTTTGGATCGATTTTGAAAGTTATTTATCAGTTTTAAAAAGGCATTTTGATGACCATGATCAGCATTATTTCTGTATTAGGGATAAAAAAAATGTCTGCATTTGTTTTGTACAGTGTGTTTTTCACAGTAGCCCACAAAGGGCCTCTGCTTTCTGTTTTCTAGTAGAAAGCAGAACATGGCTCCTTTGGCTCAGTGAATTACTGAAGAAGCTGCTAGCTGACACTGCATATTATGGCTGGTATCCTAGTCCAGGAACTTAAAAGGTCACTGAAAAAACCTGCATAATGTTGCAGCATTATATCCTGTAACATGTGCAGGAGTGGCTCAACTGTCTATGAGGAAAACTTTCTCATTGTGGTTATGTTCAGGATTAGATTGCCCAAGAGGATTACAGAATCTCCATAATTAGAGGCTTCTAACAAAGAGCAGACAAATGTCTCCCAGGAGTTGGGCAGGTACAGCTGATCCCGTCTCAGACAGAGAGCTGTGTCCTGCAGGGTTTCTGGTAAGCAGCCACCTCGGGGCAGCTTGCTCCCAGCCTCAGGAAGCAGCACGAGAGCTGCCTGGAAAATGGAAAGACACCTGCTCAGGTGTAGCAATTTGCACAGAACATCCATGGTTATTATCCATCATTTTTATGCACTCCTGTGTTCTCTTATCCTTTGCCAGCCTTAAGTTTCATTGGGTCTCTCTGATTACAGGGATGTAGTATACCCTAAGCGCCTACTGCCTGAATTTCCACCAGCTTTCATGCTGCCATTCACCTCAAGCCAGTGTCAGTGTTGATCACCGTGGGTCTTCAAGCGAGGGAAAACAGCTGGGAGAAGCATCTGAGAAGCACCAGCCTAGGACTCAGGGAAGAGCTTGACACTGCAGGAGTGTGGCTCTGTAAGCAGAGCTAGTAGGAGTCAGCACCTGGTATAGGATAGGACACGTCCATCCCAATACCATTCAATATGGTTGCACTACAAAGATAGGCTTTCTAATTGAGAGAAGGGAGAAGAATTGCACATTGAAGTCCTCTGAAAACTGTTTTGAAACTATTTTATATTATACAGATACACCAGTGGTAGGAAGTATTAATAGTAGTTGTTGAGTTTCCCCTCCTTTTCTCAGTTTAGGGATAAACATGACATTTTTTCTTGACCTGCATCTCATTTCAGTGTAGTTTTACACACCGTACAGTCAGCTACATTTTTCTCTACTTTGAATATTGCCATTGATCTTTGTGATCCACACTGAATGAAGAGAGCTTTCAAGCACCTACGTTTTTGTTATAGAGATGTTTATATATTATATTAATTTTGGACTATATTAAAAGCTAAATGCACTTTAATTACATTATTTAAATATTGGATTTAAATAAAGCAATGAGATATCTTGATTTTAAATAACTGATTCCTCCAAAACCTGCTAATTGCATGCAGTGTTTCAAGAAGTGGAGGCCAGAGCTGATTTCTTAGCAAATATGTAACTACAGCTGAAGTGCTCCACACAGGAATGTAAAGGTTACAAGGTTTGTGGTTGGCTGCGTTTTGAAGCAGTACTCCTATGAAAGGATTCAGACAGAATTGAAAATGGATTGGTTTGCACAGCTGCTTCTCTATCTTATGTGTAAACTATTTCCACACATTAGTGTTGGTTTAGTTTAAAGCAGCAATAATCCTGTACTAACCTCTAGATTAAATGATACAGCTTTTACCTTGTAAAAATAGCTTTTATTTTGAAACACCAGTGTTAAATTCCATACCTCAAGCAAACCCAGCTGAATGCAGTTCACACATTCAGTGAATGTAGGCCCAGTTTTTAGTTAAATAAGACCAAAGAGCCTGACAAACATAGATACAGGAGATTTTATTTAACACTGTGTACAAAGAAAGGCTACAAATGCCTTCTTCTCTGCTCCCCGCCCCCCCCCCTACAGTTTTTGATCCCTTTTTCATACCACTTTTCTCAGGAAATTAAAAAAAAAACAAAACAAACAGACTAACAAATTTCTCCCCTTTTCTTCCTTTTTGGGCCTAAACTGAGAGATGTATAGCAGTACAGTTTCGACATCTTTCAGTATTAAACTATTAGGGTTAGGTTTTCTTTTCCAAAAACCAGAGCACTAAGAGATACTGTAGCACTAGCAACGGCAGTATAAAATGTCAAAAACTGACTCCCTAACATGATAGTGTTAAAGCATTGCAACAATATTAATTCTGATGAAACCCAAAATTATCCAAACAGTATCAAGTTCGTTGTCTTCTACACCTGATAATTTAGCACTAATTATATAATTTATTTGTATTTATATTTAAATAAATAGTCCTTTCATTGGAATTCTTCACCGATTATAAACACTTGTAATACTAGAGATAAGAACAAACTACACAATTTATATAGGCAAGAGAAGGCTTAGTTTTTGTTTTTGTTTTTTTTTTTTGCTGGACAGACACAGAGCGGACATTTCACGGTGTCCTGCTGTGAGGTCATTTTAAAATCCACAGTTTCATTGTGGTGCTTCTCAGTCATCCAACACAATTCCTTTCCTCTTTCTGCTGCCTTGGTTAGTACTGATTCCCCATCTCTTGAAACCTCTGCCTGTACAGGTAAATTTTATCCACAATTCCAAATACATTACTGAGTAGCTTCTGTGAGTTTTTGTACATAACTGTGAAGCCCAAGATTTCTTTTGGGCTGTGAGAAGCAGTAAAGAAGGGATGAGAAGAGGCTGTTGCAAAGAAAAGTCCTTTTCCTATAGAAGCTTTTACATTACCACCTATTATATTTGAAATTGGTTTTAGATCAGTTTTCCACTGACTGTGTAATACCTGGAGTTTGTGTAGCCCAAAGTTCTCCCAAAATGGGAGTAAGACAGAGGAAATTTGAGGTACTCTATGTAGATTGGCATTTGATTATTCAGTTAGGCACAGTAAGAAGGAATGGGGTGAGTCTCTTCCTCATTTAAACTGCCCCAGGGTAGATGAGAGCACCTAGAGACAAAGGGCATCTGCTCACTGGTGGGCTGTAACCATCCAAGTTTTGGGTCATCTGCAGATAAGCTGCTGTATTGTCCTTCCAGGCAGGATGCTGGTTTGTACACAAGTTCTTTCTTCCATCCACAGGGCTATAATGAGGCCTTGTCATATAAATCATGCTATAGATCAGAGAAATGTTCATGTCTTGGGTTCTCAGAACATCTTACCCTCGGGGAAAAAGACTGAACAGTTACACAAATGGAGACTCTGGTGGAAAAGAAAAAGTTCTTTCCATTTTGATGAACCATTTTTGATAAGAGGATTTGAATGTGACTGCAATTAAGACAAGGCAGCAGAACAAACACTTCTTGGGGACTCTGTAATCTTATTAATTCCCAAACATGTTTGAACAGGTTTAAATGATAGATTCTTACTTAACTCACTGAACAGGGCTATGTAAGCCCAGAGCTTTAGCAGTACCTGGTCTGTTCTGGACCAGAAAACTGGAAATATTTTAGTTATCTCCAGGGACAGCTCTGCTACAAACCAAACCTCCAGTTGTGGTAGTTGCTACAGTGCAGAATGATGTGTTTTCTGTTGGAAAAGGAGGGGTTTTCCTCCTCCAGGCTGAAACAGGACAGTAGAAAATAAATGACATGGAAAATACTTGCATGGTTCACCTGCGTGTTTTTACAATGAATTGTAAAATTCAAGCAATTCCACTGGAAGATGGAAAGACAAAGAGAATCAGCAGTGGAGGCAAACTAAGTAATAATTCTCTAAATCTTGACAATAGCACGTAGGAATTTGCTTGGCCTGCGAGGCATAAACCTAATGATTTGGCCACGGAAGGAGAATCAAGATAACATACACACTCAGGTTTGCTTTGGTCCTACTGTTTCAACTCTTTCATCATTATAGCACACTGTGGCATTTTATCCTTGCAGCTCAGAAACAGACTTCTGGTTTCAACAAGTTTTAGTCTTTCTGGTTCCATTAGCTTTTTCCTTCCTTGCAGTGGTGCTCCATCTATGGCAATACATGGATTTTATTGCTTCTCCTTATCTATTGCCACAGAGGGAGAAAAAGGGTAGAGAGCAAGTGATAAGCTTTGCTTTCTTAGCACCAAACTGTGAATTTTCAGTAGCGATAAAGAGGGATTGCAGCACATCAGAACCAGGAGGCTACAGTAGCTAAATTCCTGGCATTCCTATATTAATGTTCATTTACTGGCTCACAGTTATCTAGGGCATAAGCCTTCTTCTGTAATGTGAAATGAGGACTTCTTTCTAGTTCCAGATGTGATCCAAGCGATTCCTAATTACGCTTCTCTTTTCCATTTGTGTTACATTTTTTCCCTAAAGCCTTGTTAAGGATTAATCAGGTGCTTCCTTTAGAGCTTCTGTTGGTTTTAAGGGCAATCTGTGGATCTAATGATACTCAGTGAGAAACTTCATAGAATACAAAGGAACATTAATTTCATTCTAGTTCCGAATGAAGAATTGCTAATACTAATCTAAGGCTCCAATATCTTAGTTGTATGTACCCTGTGTTAAAGAAAGTGAATGGCATTAGGCTTACTTTTCCCCTAACAGTACTATGACAATGTTAAGTCAAGTTTAGAAAAGCATACCTGGACTACAAGTTTAAGAGGGAATAAACAAGTAACTTTACTAACTACACCACAAATTTGATCATACCTATGTAGGAACTGTCAGATTTTTCTTCAAGGAACAGAAGCAAAGCCCCTAAATCTAGCAGGAATGTATTCGTATACTTTTATTACGAGTCCCCATCTTCTTGAAATTAGAGTAAAAAGGGTAAGAGTTTTTCTCAAAACATTTCCCATTTCTTACTAAAATGTTCATAATAAGAATGCCACATTTGATAACCAAGCCCTGAGACAAAGGGTTAACCAGTGAGGAATCAGAGAGGGTTATTTTTTTTCATCAGATTTTAAACATTTTCAAAAGCCTCGTTCATCAGTTTACATTTCATACATACTTGAAAGAAATGAACACATGGTGATTGATGCCCTCCAGCGTTACAAGGGTGACAAATTTAGAGATCCATGTATGCTTTAAAGACCAACACATTTGTTAAATAAACTCAGAAAACTAACATAAACAACTAGACTTTTAAACAGGTAAAATGAGTAAACTGTAAAAATACTGCATCTCCCCTAAACATACTCTGTGGTTCCACCACCTTGTGGCCAACAAAAAAAGTTGCAGATTTGCTTCATAGGGTGTATGCTGACTGCCTGGGATTAGCAATGGAAGGTCAGAATCGAGGCAGGCAGTGGGCACCAGCAAATACAGTCACCACACTGCTCTATTTTGCCCTTAGCTGATACACTGAAAAACAGCAGCATTAAAATACAGCCTGAAATAGCTGCTACCTCAACTTAGTTAAAATTGTGCAAGAATAAAGACAACCAGCATCATTTTAATGGATGTGTTTCAATTTGGTGTCATGCTCCCCTCCCATACAAAGCACACACAAACACAAAGCTGAAGCTGATCTAGTAACTGCTATTTCTTGTCCAGTTTTGAAAACTTTTCCCATAGTTTGCTTTACTTTTTTAAAATTTTACTTAAGAACCTATTCAGTGTTAAAACATCCATGAGAAGTTTAAAATAGTTTCTATATGCCAGGAGACTGAAGCTTATTCCTCTCGTTAAACTGGAGATACACAGACTATCCTCATCACCAGAATTTGTTAGCTCAAAGTTTTAACATTTCAGATGCCTGTAACTGAAAGCTACCTTTTCAGAAAGGTCTCCCAATATGTTGGAATCTGGAAGAGCATAAACTCCCAGTGCACATATGAAGGGTAATTTTTTGCCAGTTTGCTCTTAGATTGTTTATATTGTACCTATTCAATACAGAAAAAGGAAGAGTTAGGTTTTCTGAGACAACTCACAAGGGAATATATAAGAAATCAGAAGGCCTTCTCTAAGGCCAAGTTTTGAAGTTCCCTTTTTGTTTTAAGTATGGTAAGGCTTACTAAGAAAAATAACAGTGTAAAAAAAAGCAAGACCAAGCAACATCCCTGGGAAAAGAACATAAAAGCCTTTTGGTAATACGTAATTTCTGAAAACATAAGACTACTTGAAAAAACTTAATTGCAAAATTAAAGGAAATTCAATAAATCAATTCTCATATTTCAAACCAGTCCATTATTTCATTATCAGCAATAAGATCCACTATCTTTTCCAGCCCAAAATTACCAGCTTTGGGGAAAACATATTCATACTTAACAGAAATAATTAACGGGTTAAGTTAAATTAACTTTTTTCCCTGATCCACATGCCTGCATGTTAGATAATGTTACATTAGAACTGAGCATTGTAATGAGAGACAAAGCAACAACCTGTAACAGTAACCAAGGCAAAAGCAATTTTCTCATGGTTACGTACTATAGATCAGTAATTTAATATTAAAATTAATTTGCTATATAAATAAAAATAAAAAGGTTGGGCAAAAGTAAATTGGCACAGTCATTATGGTATTGCTTTCCAGTTTCAACTCTGCAAAGAGCAGCCACCGATTCCAAACACCAAAAGGAAAAAGCTATCACCCAACCATCTGGTGTAGTTTGATGTTTTTTTTTTCCTTTTAAATGAAGTCATAAGCAGTGCTGCTGCCTCAGATACATCAAAAAACAGCTTGGAACACATAGGTGTGCAGCTTGCAGTAAGAGGACTGCTACCAAACCACTCTAAAAATGAGAACAAATACACGAAACCAAAACCATAGAGTGTGATTTACTGCTCTGCATGACTTTTCTTAAGTCAATGTTTTTCAGGATTGTGAGAAAATTTTTACCTTCAAAAAGAAGGAAAAAAAAAAGTCCTTAGCCTTCAAGTTTCCTTGCCTCCATGCCCTCCCTCCCCTAAAAAAGCACCTTCTACTATAAACACTTTCTGTTTTATGGGCTCAGAAGTTGGAATGTTGTGGAAATACATAAAAGAGAAGGAATTTCTAGTTGTACATTACATTACAAAGAGGTTTGCTCCCAGACCTAAGGAGGGAGGGATACTAAGCAATATCAAATTCCTATAAGAATCCTTACAAAGCATGCAAAATATTGATATACTCACAAAATTGGAATTTATATTTGTCTCTTTTTGAATTTGCAACTTCACAGTACAATAATTTCTAATATTATGCAGCAGTCAGAATTACAGTGACTACAAAATCATTTCCCTTTAATTTTTTTCTTTCCATTTATTTGAAAGACTCCTTTGTTATTTTTTTTTTAACTGCAAGGTTGGAGATCACACATCAGAAAATGTGAAATTCAGCATAACAAGGGTTGCTTTCTTTGTCATATTTCCCCTCAAATGATGCTGACAGCCTAACTCTACCAAATCTTTCAAAATTTTCTCTCCCTCCCCTTCTCATGCTGACTCCTTCCCTTGTCTTCAAGCTGTACTTTTGTTCTCATCAGGATGATGGACGGATGCTGCTAAATGGATGCTGCATAACTGTGTAGGAAGGACAGGGGGCTGGAGTAGTTAAGGAAAATGGAAGTGCTCCCCCCCACACCCCAACATTTGGCACAACTGCTTCATAGCCAGAATACTTTTCTCTGGACACCAGCAACCTGATTGTGTTTTCAGTCCCCAGACAAGACCTGCTGCCCTGTACACCTGGGTCACCCCTCCGGCTGATTTGGGCAGGGAAACATGAAGTTGGTACCTGGCTAGCAGACCTTTCCTATGGCTGTCTATAGTTCCACAGAAATCTCTCCACTGCTCTTACTTCGAGCAGGGCTGGAATTTCTGGAGAATACACAATGCATGTACTTGCTAGATTGTCCATAAAGTACAGTGACACATTTTGTTGTCAGGAAAAGACTCTTGTAGAAGCAATGTACAAAGCCTCCAAAAATTCAAGTATTAAAAAAACAAATGTTCTGATAAAAGTTTGGAGTAAGCAACCAGCCAAACTAATAGCCATTGATTTTTTTTTTTTTTGTCCACAAATGCTTCAATTATTTTTGCAGTGATAACATCTTTTCTTTGGAGTATTAGGAATTAACAGTCTTCCCAATTAATTTTCATTAAATTTGGTGGGGTCTGAGGAATTTAACAATCCTGCCTGGATAATATTTCCCCTGCTTTTATATGCAAACAAACAACAGAATCACAAACAGAACCACCAACTCTTGTCCTTCCTGCCTCCCTTTAATTTGATGTATTTATAATGTAACATCATTGGGTCTGGCTCCCTTAACTCAAAAAAACCCATCAGAAGTGCAACGTCAGCAAGAGCAGGGCATCTCCTTCCCGAGAGCTGTATAGACTTGAAAGGGAAGGGGTGGGTGAGACAAAAAAAAAAAAAAAAACAAAAACCAAAACAAACAACAAAACCAAACAAAACCACAAACCAGCCAACAGATCTAGTTGTACACAAAACAGTTTCATTTCTTTAGAACCTTGTTCAGATCAAGACACGAATTTCTGAGGAGGGAACCTTAGACCCTTCTCTCCTCTTGCAAAGCAATGCTATTTTTGTGGCCTAGAACAGTACTTTTAAAACAGCAGTTATTAAAGACACAGTTGTGATATATCCTTTAACTCCCCCTCACCCAAAAAGGGGTATCCTATCAAATGGTCCAGTAGAAATCTTGAAGTTTCTTTCTGATAAATTAAATCCATAAAATGAGGAATACCTTCTGTCACATTCCCAACAAGAATAATAGCCACACTCCGTGGTGAATTTGTTCAAGTGTCTATTGCTCCGTCTAGTGGAGATTCTGCACAGCTCCATCTCTGGTTCAGTTCTGGTCCTACCAATCAAAAGGAAGAGATTTTTCTCCTTTATCTTGTCTCTGGTTAACAAACGGCTGAAGCACTGAGGGCCATCATTCTTCAGGACAGGAGCAGGCCAGTAATGTCTCACGAAACACCAGTCTCCCTTTTTTCAGGTGTCGCAGATTCATGACAAAAGCAGTTTTTTGTGTCCTGTTGGTATCACAGGCACTTACACCTCTGTGGAAAAGAGAATGCTTTGCCTCTTGCTGTCGGGGGTAGGGATAGTCTCTAGCTGCAGGAAGTACAGAAGAACTTGAACCTGTAAGGAGAAAGAAAGAGGTATTAATAAAGCTCTGTTATATCATTCTCATCCCGGCTATATGAGAGTTGGCTGACATGCCTACAGCCCTCTCCACAGGAACAGCTTGTATTTGTTTTAATACAGTGTGTAATAGCAGGAATATTAACGCTTGTGGTGCTTCAGAGACACTCTTCAGCTTCCGGGGTATAAAAATGGTGTTGGTGTTCCACTGCACTGAAAAAATCTGATGTACAAACCGGCCTGACCAGCTAACACAGCCTCCATATTCCAATTCTCTGCATTGCTTTCAAAAGGCAGCAGTGACCAAAGACATCTGAATGTAGCACAGAATTTTGTTTTGTGTTAGTGAACTGGTTTAAGTGTCAAGGAACATCACAGAAAAGCCCTGACAGTCCTGTTATCCCAGGCTAGCCATATGGCCAGCCCTCAAAAAAATCCTACCATGCACAGAGAGGAAAGATCCAGCATTGTGTGCATGCCGACGCTTTTTCATATGAAAAGCTGTGTTAGTGCAGATGCCAACTGAACTGCCCGGAGAAACACAGCTCTACAAATAGTCTAAAATGTCCAGGGAAAGGTGATAGTTGTTTACATTTCTCAAGAAAACTGTCATGAAAACACAGTAGGATGGCTGAGCGAGGCCTTGCTAGGGGACTGCAGTTTCCTATGTACTGGCTTCACAAGATTCAATAGCACACTGCGGATTTTACCTGGGACATGACTTCTAGTGACCAGCTATCGGTCATTGTGATAGGCTGGGTTGGGTTAGCAGGGATTTTACTGTCCTTCTCTGAAGGTCTGAGCAGCGTTGGTCCAAAGACAGTTGCAAGGTTATGCAGGGACATCTTGTTAACGCTTTCCCTCTCAGCAACCCTGGGAGAAGGAACAATGAACAAGGCAGACCTTTATAAATATCTGAGTTTGGAAGAGTCTTTAAGAAAGCAAACATATTTATTCCTTTTGTAACAACCACTGTCTCCATATGTGCCTAGATGAATATTATATATAACCAAATAGCTTGATCTGACACAACCACAGTCCCGAGGCACTCTACAGACACAGCTTCAACTTGGGAAGGGGACTGCTGCTTACTGTCTGGACAGCCAGCAGTAAGACAGGAATAAAGGAATGGTTTTCATCCCAGTTTTATAAAGGCGAAACTGAGGCACAAAGGTTAAAAAATTTACCCGAGGGCAGAAAAATCTGCAGCAGACACACAAGTAAACCCCAAATTTCTAGGATTTTAATCCAGAACACCTCAGCCACAAAATTACCTTCTCATCAGTGACGGTTCCTGGCATGTACAAATTACGTATGTAAATTAACACGTTGTGCATGTATTAAGCAAGATTTTTACATTAATATCAAAAGCATGGAAATACTTTTTTGCAGTTACAACCATATTACAAAGACACAGACAAGATCAGAAAGACCGGTCTAAGCAAAGAACTGACAATTCCGGTTAGCAAAAGCGCTGGAATTTAAAAACTATACCATGTGAGAGAGTGGAAACACCTTTTGAGTCAGGGCTCCCAAGTCCTTAAACACAGCCAAAGCATCATGATTTATACTAAAACCTTTCCCAATCTTTGTATCCAGATGCAGGTGCAGTTTTGCAGTGATACTGCAGCATGAATTTGCATTTGCATTAGATAAGCCCCGAGACTTTTGTCAGCCCTTTCCTCCAGTTCTAATCCTTTCAGTATGCATGGCAATGGAATTCAGGATTTAGTGCCTCACTAAGCCAGGATGAGACAACAGTTATCTCAGGAGCATTCACAGCAAATCAGCAAATGCTGCTTCATTTGTGTGATCCAGCACAAATTCAAGGAAATGCTCCTCTTTTCAAAATAATGATGCTTTACAGATTAAATAGCATCCAGAGGTCTAAAGGTTCCACACATTACCTTTTTAAATGGTCCAAAAGGAAAAGGAATGTCACAAGGTTGGGTTCTGGAAGTGATAACAACAGATTCAACATACAGCTTTCCTTTGCAACAGGATCTGAAAGTGCTACGAGACAGAAAATAACAAAACATCACCACAGGCAGCGAACGAGAATTTGACTGACTGCGTAATTTCCCGTAAGGAATGGACTGTAATTACATCACAGGTTGGAAGGTCAGAGTTGCACATCAATGCCCCCCAGGATCTCTTTATTTCATAGATACAAGCAGTTCAAGGGCTTTTAGACTGAACCGTTGTGATGGTTTTCCCCTGCATTAAGATACAAGGTACAACTGCCCCCCAAAGAGGGCTTCCCTGGAAGATGCAGCATCAACAAGTAGGCTGTCACTGTCTTCTTATCCCGGTGGTCATTCTAGTCCTTTCCTAACCTTCAGACACCTCGACATTTTCAACTTACAAAAAAGCAAAGCAATTCAAGCTCATAGGAAGACGATGTCACTCCAACGCTCATTTCTGAGCTCCATTTCACTTCCCTAACAGCTTGTTCCAGACTTCCATCCAACACTACAACTATGGGGTTTGTATTGCTTTAGGAGCAGCCTCCTGCAGCAGAGTTTCAGTTGTCAAAGGTTATTTCTGCCACTACTTACCAATGCCCTCAGCAAAGTTGGGGTACAGTTCATCTGTGAAGAGGGGTTCAGGCAGTTCCCGGAAGTACAGTTTCAGGGTGCCTGCAATGGCATTGACATCCATCTCGCTCATCATCACTGACACGTCTTTGTTATCTGAAAGAGGGCAGAGGGGAAGCTGGGTAAAGAAGCTGCTGGGCTTGTATTCATTCCTTTTCATGCTTTGGCTCTCTTTGTTTATTCTTGGGTTTTGCCCAAATAGCTGAGAGTTTCCTGTTTACATTTCTCCAGAATAAATAAGGTACCTTCCGACAACTAAGAAGTGCTGTGCAAATAACTGCAAACAGTTTATAGCTTTAAATCACGTAGAGGGAACCTCACACTACCCCTGGGTTAGTTATGCTGTGCCAGAGACCTCAGCCTGATCTGGAACCAGCCCTGCTTGACTGTATTTATATGCATTTCAACTTCTGTTAGTGACAACAGTTGTTATTCAAATTCCCTGCCTCTAACAGCTTAGGAGACTCTGAGGCTGTCTAACTCCCCACTGAGTGTAGCTAAAGTACACAGGCAATTCAGGGCTCACATTTCAGTTTTATTACTCTTAAGAACAATAAAACCACCCCCTTTCCACAATACAAACAGACCAACCAGCAGAGCCAGCACTGGTTTCATGAAGCTTAGTGTAAAACCAGCATTTAATACAATGAAAAAAGTTGTTTTTCAGAATGTGAAACACTCTTACTTTCACCAGTGAAGATTCATAAATCAGGGTTTAGTACCTTAGGGAGGTGAAAGAAAATACAAGAAGAAAGAAATTTCACAGAATTAGTGAAGTGCAGGGAGGGTGACAGGCCTCATAACTACTGGCATCAAAAGGGAGCTCAAGTGAGGCTTGAACAGTCTTTGGAGCATCATGTGGAAACTGGAAGTAGGGCAGAATTTCACTTTTTGTACCTCAGCAAGCTTGGAGGTGTTTCACCTGCCTGATCTTGGATGCCTTTTGGAACATACACGCCATTCTTTTAAATGGGGCAGCAGTAATGAGCCCTTTTCAGCTGAAGATCACAGGAAGTTTTGCAAAGCTTGGTCAAAATGATCTAATTTTATAATCTGTGCACATCAGAGTTAAGAAGAGAATCAGGAGCCCTGACCAACCAACTCCAGTTTTGTAAACACCCTTCCTAGTCAACCTTAGTACATTTTTTTTTACTGGCTTTCTTTCAGAAAACATTCTTAATTTCAAGGACTTATATTAATTTGGAGACCTCACAACAGGGAGGAAATTGTGACTTCTGATTGCTGCTGCTTCCCCTGAGGAAGGTGTCTGCCATTTAGAAAGATTTGGCAAGGCAGGCAAACCCACCATTTCATGTCTGCTGGGAAGAATAACAAGTGTGTTATTTGGTATAAGGATCCATCTCATTGTATGTCTTGGGTTATATCTGTTGCTGAAAAGTATTAATAAAACATGCAGCCAGGGTTAAAATGATTCTCCTTGTGCAAGAATCTCTAGCTCTTAATGTTTCTTGGGGAGCACAAGATTAAAAATAGCAGAGCCACCTGACAGGGAGCTCATGCAGGTTCTCAGTACAGAGGAAAACAGACACAAATACTTACTGACATCAAAGGCAGCTTTCAGAGCTTGGATATCAGTTGCAACCCCAGAGACACGGTAGATGCCCACCTCCTCCATTCCACGCCGCTCTATCTCCTCCACACACTGGCGCACTATGTAAGGCACCTTCGATCTCTCTCTCCTTAAGAAAACCAGACAGAAGAGTTCAGTACAACCCATGCTCTCAATGCTTGCTATCCCAGCCAGCTGGACTGGCTAAAATCACCCCGGCATTTTGCTGTGCAAACTCCTTCTGGCAAATGGGGTGGGACAAAGTTTGAGCAGATAATCAGGACTGAGCTAAAAACTCCTTTTAAAACTGGAGAGGGTTTTCTGACTGTCTCAGCCTGGCTTTGGCTGTTCTGCAGCTGCTCTGAGCACTAGAGCTTCTGGCTGGGTCCCCATGCCCCTAGAGTCTGCAGCTCTGCACAGGTAACCAGAGGATTGCCAAGCAGTCCTCCTTGGATACATGGCAATGCTGTTCCTTTCCCATTTATCAGTTCCCTAGGGAGGAAATACCACACTCGCCAAACTCTGTAACAGAACAAACAGGTTTCTTCTGGCAAACGATTCATGACAAAAGATCAGGGGTTAAAATAATACAGCAGGATCCAAAGAACTTGAACATTTCCGATTACAGAAAGGAAACATCACTGTTCCACAGCTCTGGAAATTTGTGACCAAGTTGGCTAACTACAGAGTAAAGGGGCAAGGAGTATTTCCAGTACTCAGAAGAGTGATATGCTGTAAGTAAACACCCTGGCTTTCAAAGCCTGTATGCACACTGTATTTTCCCCCTGCAAAACACGAATCTCAGAACAAACAGCATCTCTGTTCTGCAGCCACAGCCATTTACACTGGTACTCACGTGAGGCAGGCTGGCCTGGCAAATCCCACAGTGGGATAAAGACATGTGCACCCCACTGGCCAGTTACCAATAGGGAGAACACGACCCCTCAACTCACTTGGTGACAATAGCAATCTTGACCCCAAAAACCCCAGTCTGTTTCCGGGATGGCATCCTTTTCAGGCTAAACTCCCGACTGGTAAACTTCACGGACAGCTTCACTTCAACCTGAATAAAAGAGAAGAGGCTGTTACTTTTCAAACATATTTTTTTTTTTTTATTATGCTACAAAGAATAGCAAAGAAATAAAGCACGTAAGAGGTACAGAAGCAGCGCTAACTTCTGTTTTCTGTACTTACTCCATTCATTGAGATGACTGTGCGTTGCCAATCTTTGTCCTGCAACACCTGTGGGTCCAGCTGAAAAACATGGAGATTACACATGAGCTTAGAACAGACTTCAGAGGAATGAGCTAGCCTGAAAGGCTTCTCTAAGTGACCTGAGCACTACCACTTTCAACACATGATTTCTTCTCCATAGGAAAACACACATTCCAAGGTTTACTAGGTTTCAGGTAACAGACCACTGTGTGTAGATCTCTAAGCAGGGCTGATGAGGTCTCACATGGAAAATCCAGCAACACATGTGCAGTGTCTGCTCAACAGCAAAGGCAACCTCAGCAAGCAAAATCAGTTTGAATGCCTATAACCTCAGCTTTGACAGGGAGACTGCATTCACTGCTGTAGCACAACAGGCACAGTAACAGACAAATTTGTCCCATCCTGGGATGTAGTCAGAACAGGGGAGGAGAGATTTCCAAAATAACTGATTTGCAATAGAGGAAATTGCCTCCCTCTGCAGTTTTAGAGACAGGTGAGGTTGGAGGAATGTGAAATTATTGCACTGAAATAAAAAGTCAGGCTGGAGAACTTCATAGCTCTTGGCTACAAAGCTAATAGCTTCCAAGAAGGACTATGTTCCACTGAAAAGACATAACAGTGAGATTAAGGAAGAGAAATAAGACGTGATCCATACAGAAACAGGTAACTTTAAACAAACCAAATCTCTGTTATGATCTGACAGAGGAGAAATGGAGAAAATTGGCCCAAAAATCATGGAAAGTTGTCCTACTTTTACCTTCCTATTCCTTTTCTTTGCAACTTGAGCACGGGGGCAGGAAGAACACCTGATCCTGCTATTGCAAGTATTTTATCAAACAGAAGCAAGTTCTGAAGCAAAGCCCCAATCTCCCATTTTCAGCTTTGCTTGATCTCTTTGAGTGGTCTGTTGTGAGGCTAGGGAGCAGCTGACTCTAGCACTCAGACAACCCCCATCAATTCCAATACTGCCTGGGTGAGTCCAAACACATCTGAATGGCTGAAGAGTGGCACTCAGATCCAGATGAATGGCAAGACAGAGAAAAGAGACGTCTGCATGGCGACTTCTATCAGCAACCAGAATCAGCCAAAGCAAGCAGACTTTGGTGCCTTTGGAGATGGCTTTGTAACAATTGGCTCTAGAACACCGAGATGCAGTAAGATGGGAAGTAGGCAACTGCACTAAGACTGTGTTTTGAGTTTACTGTTGTCAGCAAACAAAAAAGACAGTCAATAACTAGAGCTATTCTGCGGCACAGCTCCTTCCTCTTGCAGAACCCCAGGCAAATGCAGAGATAACTGTTGAAACAATGGCAGCCGCGGGATCATCTGGGACATCTCAGATGCAATCATGCTCACACTCTCAAGCTACCCACAAACTATCTCAATGCTGCTGACAGCTACAGAGACAAGTCCCCACATGCCCTTCCCCACTCCCCCCAAAAAACCACCAGCATGGAGAAAAATTTCTCCATTTGCTCACACTCCAGAGACCCCAAGAGGCAACAGAAAAGCAAGTCAGGCCAACCTTATCTCTGCGCACTCTGTTACGGACGTGAGCCCAGAGAGGGATGCTGCCAGCACACACATGCTTTCCTGTCGAATTGGATCTGTTCCTGTAGGTGCAACTCTGGCAGAAATTCCTGAAGATCCCTTGTAAGGAATAGTCAGTAACCAGTAGCTCCCACATTTTGGGACTGCACAAAGGTCCAGGAGGCCAGTGGTGCTTAGCTTCAGTGCTTCAAACCCAAATTACAGACTGTTTGCCAAGAGGGTTTGCTTATAACTCTGGCGGAACAGATCCGCCCCCGCCTGTGTGGCTGGCCAACATCCCTACAAGTTGGCCAGAATCTAGCCTGTTCTTCCCTGAATTTCCGTGCTGAAGTTTGGTTCCTTTCAACAACTGCATTCTTTCCCAGAATCAAGAGGAAACCATTTCTTAAGTGTCTGGTTTCCTATGAAGGGCAGCCATGCTTAGTACCCCCGAAAGCTTGATCTCCGGCTTCCTAGTCATCTCAAAGCTGCCAAAAGGGCCCTGCTGATGGACACAGCCACAGACAATCCTCCAGCTTGGAAGCAGTTTTCCTTATGCTTTTAGAATGGAGTCACTGGGAGTGTATTTAAAGCATTGAAAGATTGCTTAAGACTAAAGGGGAAAGAGGCTTTTGAATATTGGCCAAAAAAAAAGTTAAAGAGCCCAGCAGGGTCCAGTTATAGTTTATTTAAGCAAACAGGTATTACTGGTTATGTATCACTGATGACCAGGGTACTCCTACCACTGCACAAAAAGAAAGCAAGTAAATAGCTGTTAAGTATGAGATAAGCAAAGTCCTACTCTGTCTCAAGACTGAATACCTATGCCTGCAAAGGACGAGCCAAAGCAGTGTGCTGAACCTGAAAGCTCACAGAGACAGTTCCTTGGTGGATAACTATAGGATCTGAGTGAGGACAGCAAGTGTACCTGCTGCTACCTCTTGCTCCCTTACCTCTGAACTCAGTTGTAGGGCTGGCAGGACACCCCCACCCCCCCCACTACCCACCTGCTGTTTGACTCCTGCTGGAGAACAGCTTGTACTGAATGGAGACAGCTGGGAATAACAGGCACAAGGGAGTGTGTCTGCCTGACCCCAGCCAACCCTGCATAAATCACTGGCAATAACAACATCAATTAAAGAAAAATTCCCCCCAAGGTGCTTTTTAAATAACAAAGCAAAATGATGGAAGCTAATAAAAGAGCAAACTTGAATAAGCTCTCGGCAACACTGAGCGAGACAGGAAGATGGGGTCTAGCAGTCTGATAAAGTCACAGCAGGAAATAACAGTCAACAAGAAACTAAGAATGTCATTTAGACTTTGAGCAAGCTTTCAGCCCTGGACCCTACAGCAGACTGACCTTCTATGGCCAGCAAGAGCCGCACAGGGAAAGTGCAGCTGGGGCAGACAGGTTACAAAGCAGACTGAAGACAGTGAGCGTGATGCTGCAGCATAGAGGCCCTGTGACAAACGGGGTCATGCTGTCTTTTGGCCTGATTCGGAGATCAATGACCTGGAAGAAGGAACGTCGAGTAGAATAATGCAATCTCCAGACAGTGTGCCAAAAGGAGGCTGCTCCGAGCGAGCAAGCACATAATGCTCGCTTTGCCAGCTCAAGCAGGGGGAGGCAGAGTGGAATGGCTGCCTCGGCATTAATTCAACAGTGACATTTACTGCACCTCTAAACAGTTCCTTCAAACAACTGCTTGGTGTGAGTGACAGAAGGACTGTCCCATCTCCACTGCAACTGTGAAAACCAGTGTTGTTTCTGTGACCTGTGCAAATAGGACAGGCCCGGTAAAACCCTCAAAGACAGATTTGTTTGCACAGTCCCCACCAAAACACATCCTGCACCAGAAAAATACAAACAAACTAGTTTGTCTTTACGCCCCCAGCACCTCCAGTTCCCTTGGGCCCTGTTCTTTGGCATCTGAAGTGGCAAGCTACAGGCTCAAATTCACTAATGAATCAAGCAAATGCCTCTCTGAATCCTGCAGAAAACACAATAGAACAAAGCAGCTGAGCACCACAGGGATTTCTGAGCGCAAGTCTCTGGCCCTCATAGCAGGCTAGCACTGAATTAAGACCGACAATTAGTGTATAGCAGTCAGTGGAGTCTGAGTGCGCAGAACACGGAGTGGTGAGGAAAATGGAAAACCTGGAAAAAATGCAAACTAAGGATGCTGGTCAATGGTAAATACAAGCCAAGCACTAAGGAAAAGGGTGCCTGTGCTCTGCCTTAGGAAGCCACCACAGAAAGTTTAATGATTTAATTTTTTTCCCCGGAGGAGAAAAGAACACACACAGAAAGAGGAAAAAATAAAGAAGCATCAGTGGAAATGAAATGCCTGGGAGCAAGGACTGAGGCAACCTTAAGGTTAGTGTGGTTTATGCTATTTATTCACATTACTTCCTCCCTTTATTAAATCTCCTGGCAACTTTACACTCCATCAATTTTTATTTGTAACTGATGTGACATACATGTTGTCAGAGTCTCACTGCTGCTGGAAACTCCCAGTCCAGCTGTAACCCCATTCTTCTCAAAGCTCCCCACTGACACGTTAATCTTTCCCTCCATCACCCTTTAGACATAACCCATTGCCATCTTCAGTTCCACCCTATTTTCATTGCTGGGATGCTGTTCTGCTTGACCAAGCTGTTTAAATGAACTTGAGCGTGTAAAAGATTTTCTGAGGTGACACTTGGGAGGTACAGCATATGACAATCTGGTTTACATGGAAAACAACCTAGACGTCTGAAATAGCCAAGTGCATTACTATGAGACATCCCAGACAATTCATCAGATAAGAATGATTGTTTTGCATGGCAACAGAGGAATGGTGTTGTGCTGCTACCACAGAATGACTGAACTAAGGTCATATCCTCTCTGATTTTCCAGTACTGCTGTGAGGGAGAAGGAAATGGTTTGCCTGAGCTGATCATGCAGGGGGAAAAAAAAAAACAAACCCACCCACCAACAAAGAAAACAGCATTTCTAGGAGCCACCAACTGGAGGAGATGGGTCACAGGATGAAGAACCAGTTTACTCCTGCAGTCTGTTCGCAAGGCAGTAGCCAGCACTGCTGACATTTATGTCCACTAAGATGCAGAGTCTCGGGACCAAACAAAAGGCTGTTACACTCAAAACATGTGGACGTGCCTGCCACATGAAGTGCAAAATTCAAAGAGCAAAAGACCCAGCCTTCCAAGTGCTGCATATGGATTGCAAGGTAAAAACAGAAAGAAGAAAAAAAAAACAACAATAAAAATAGGGAGTTTGAAATGAGATGAGCCCCCCAATAATTTCAGTTTCACAGTGTACCCAGGAATGAATGGCACCTGTATTTCTCACACCTGAGATGTAACAAAAGCCCCCGGCCATGCCTGCTGGCTTGTTAACATCCCATGCTGTCATTTTCAGAATGTCTGATGAGGACTTCACTTCTAGATTTACAGGAGGTTCTCCCATATGAAAACCTTGTGGGTTTATTTTTCAGGGTTAAAACTTGCAGGCTGGCAAGCAATGAAGCTCTTGCTTGTTGCTATAAAAACAGGTAAATAAAATATTTCATAGGAAAAGAAAATATGAGCAATGGGAGCTATTAAAATTGCTGCCCATTCCTGGAAGCCTCTGACCACATGGACCAATTTCCAGTCTTCCTTCCTCCAGTGCCATTATGTAACGGAGAGGTTTAATAACCATTTCACAACCAAAACAGTACTCATCTCCTTGATGCATTGTCTTCATCGCTGCAGTTCAGCGAATATGGTGAGTCAGAAGTCCCAGAAGTGGGAAGCTGCAGATTTACAATAATATGTGGTGTAACAATACATTGCGATTTAGCCAACACAGAAATGTCCCTGTTTTTATCAGCAGGAGGATGCAGACATGACTCCTGATGTTTCCAGAGTTGTAAACTAAAGGGAATTCGGAGAAAAAAAACAAACCAAACAAAACAAAAACACAAAACTCACCCAGCTTCACAGACCATGTCTTTACACAAGACAGACTTTGGCTGAATAACCACAATGCAACAACAAAACTGAAAGCCCTAGACAGACTAAAGTAAACAAAATTAATGTAAAAGCACCTGGGAAAATCCTGGAATAAAATGACTACAAGCAGTGACTGGAAAAGGTGCTGACAGCAGTAATACAGCTAAGCCTTCAGCCACAGGGTGTATTTCGATTTTGTTGCTACATTATTATGATTTCTTAATAGAGAAATGGTGTTTGCTTTAAAAAGAACACTAAACCAAACCAAAACCCTTTAATAATTCCCATAAACCCAAAATCTTACAAGACTCTCTTATGACTTCTCTTTGCAGTTATTCAATAGCATTAAAAAAGGTTGTGTGATGGGACACAAATCACTGAGAATTAAGAGGATGTTCTGAGAGTTCACCAAATTACTTTATAAATTGCAAGGAGGATTTACAGAAAGAGAACTTTTACATTTGCCTTTTATGAAATTAATCAAAACAATTTTTTTTTCTGGGGTTTTTTGTTTGTTTTACTTTCCATTGTTTAGGTTTCTCTAAAAGAATCAAGATGCAATTAATACACAAATGTCACCAAAGAGTATTTTTACTTATTAATTGTAAAATGTTTTAACAGAATTTTTAAATGCTGTGCATAAAAATGCCCACTCTTGTAACAAAAAAAAATTAAAGATTTGATTGAGAAATGAATAAAATACTTTATTCTTTGTAAAATATTCGAAGAATTTAGAGGGTCAGCGATTTCAGGGTTCTTCATTATAAGCACTAAAATCTCCAGGGCATTTCAGGGCTGAAAATTTGCTCTTTTATAGTTGCTCAGCTCCGTGGCAAATAAGCTTTTGTTAGCAGAAGGAACATACAGGTTTCTGGTTAGCCTGACAGACACATGGGGGAAGCACGCGGCACTAGCATTTAGTGACTTGTAGACAAGTTGTTTATTTTAAAGCCCCACCCTGGGTTTGGTGACAAAAGCTTTCCCTGAAAACAGCATGGCAGCCTCAGGGCTGCAAGGAGGGAGGAAAGGAACAGGCCGAAGGAAACTCACTTAGACAATGAACACTTCCAGAGTAAAGGGGAGATGTGATTCTGCAGGCTGCCCTCAATCAGAGCTGTTTCTGAAATGCCACAAATGGCCTTGGCCTCTGTGACCATCACTCAAATGCTGGAGAAAGCTGTCATCCATGGAGTGATGAAGAGTCAGGCGTAATGGAGAACCACTGGTATTTTACACTGTGCTAGAAAGAAAGGTATCTGGGCAGGGTCCCTGCCTATACAACAGCCAGTCCAACACAAAGACTGTGCCCTCAGAGCAAGCACTTAAACACCCTCCTAAAGCTGTGGACAAACAGGGCAACAAACTGGAAGAGGAGAAAACACACATTCTCCATGTCATCCTCCATTGGTGGCCTGATTTCTCCTACATGGACCTTTACTGCTTTATTAAACAGCAGCTCCCCAAGAGCAGCATCCGCTTACAATCACCTCATCACCTTCCATACTGCATTACAAATTTACCACAGACAAAGCATCCCATGCCAAATCTTTCTGCGATGCAGCCTGCTGTCACGGACACCACGCTCTGGACACGGCAGTTACCAGGACAATAAGCCCGTCCTCCGAGGCCTCGCTATGGCATCAATCAACCTCCAGCACATACGCAAGGTATGTGATTTACAGAGCAAACAGTATATTCATTGCTTCCTCTTGTCACGAATGGGGCATCCTCAGCAGTGCTCAGGGCTTAGCGACAGTGCAGTTCCTATATATACTATGCTGGAAGTTTTGAAGTTAACAGGCAAATCAGAGATCAAAACAGAAATTTTCATGAAAAAGCCTCTATTCCAGAAGGGTACTGAAGTAGGCTTAGGGGACAAGGCAAGAAGGAAAACGCTGCTGGCTTCCTGCCTGTGAATCACACTGTATATACCTCACTGGCTAGAGAAAAATCTCCAATGCTGAGACATTCAGAAGGCAGAAAAAAAACTTCCCTGCTGCACTCCAGGATTCAAAAGTCCTGTTACATTTTGCAGTAAGGGGTAACAGAGGTGAATTAAGCACAGTCTTACCTGGATCTGTCCTTTCCCCATTATGCGATCTGTGCTCTCACCATCTTCTTTGGTGAGCTTGGTTTTGTTGTAGCACTTTTCATAGCACAGAATCCGCAGAGTTTGTGAGCCTTCCAGCTCAATCTCAAACTCCTGCAGGGCACCAGGAAAGGAAAGAGGAATAAATACATCACAGGAGGACACTAGTCTCTTAATAATCAATATAATCTTAAAACTTATCAGGAAAGTGCACTTAGTGACTGACCAAAAGCTCCTCTCTAATGGAGCTGGTCTAGAAATCAACTGAAATTGTATTTATATATAATGGTGGTCACATCAGAGACTTGAGGATGGTTGATTCCTTAATCAGGTTTCACTGATTTTCAGCAAAACATCATTCAAAGAAACAAACTCACTTTCCTTGAATTTCACTCCCCAGCAGGTTTGAGCTGACAGTCAACAGGCAAAGTGTCTGTAGCTAATTCTTCCCCCTCACAATAAATAAACAAAACCACCTCCTTCTTCAACATATTTTCACTTATGTCTTAAAAAAAATAAACATGCATCTGTTTAAATGATGAAATGCTGGACAAGACTCATTTATACTGAAATGTTTGACATAGCTAATCCAAGAGAAAATCTTCTGCAAGCCCTGACAGCCAAATGAACCTGGCATAGAAGTGTAAGCTGAGAGGCAACATATGCAGCTCAAGTGCTGAGCATGCAGCACGTTGTTCCATTTGTGGGGTTTCTGCCCATTGTGCATTGATGTTTGGCACATGGAACAAGTCACATTAAGAAAAATCCATCTTACCTCATTCCAGTTGGGCTCCGTGGTGTCTCTGTAAACTCTAGTTTTAGCCTTGTTCACAAAATACCCAAAAGAATCCACCTCTAACGTGCAGTACAAATCTAAGGAGGGGAGACAGAGGTAGAAAATTCTTAAAAATTTCTAAAAACTTCTAACTTGCATTAGTTGCTTCATTCGTTTCTTCTGTGCAAGAGTAACACTATCCAGCACAAATCTCACCATCTGGACCAGCAGAGCTGCCCTTATAAAGCTGAAGTACCAGCACAGCTGTATAAATGGCCTCAGCACAGCCAAGCACTTCACCTCTACCAAGACTCAGGTGTATGCTCTTATCTAATATTTCCCAAATCAATCCAAACTGAGCAGGTGGTGTACACCAAGGAGAAATGAGACTTCTCCTCGTAGACACTGGATCCCATCAACATATCAGAACCAATTTCACTGAGAACAGGATCAGTATAATATCCATGAAAGAGTAGGGTAGAGGCCAGCCATCAAAAACTTGTTGTCTTCACAAAGTGGTTAATCTTGTGGTACCTGAAGAGGTAGGAATGAGCTGTAAACATTGGCCATGTTTGTAAGTCTTGCTGTAGGTAATGTTAGCCAGCATCTGGGAAGTAGGTGGTTGGTTCAGCAGGAGGAAGGCGAACAGAGAGCACGGACACCCTGTTCATTCCTTCCCTCCTGAGACTGCACACACATCTTAGATAAGAACAGGCTCCCCAGCCACATGACAAGGTAAGCTTTGCAGCTTTCCCTAGATTATCCTCACCAATGGCTGAGAAACCAGTTTATTTCCACAGCTGTCCACAATATTCTTTTCACCTTTTTCAATCCTTCTGTCAAATCACTCCCCTGAATTTCAACACCTTTCTGCACATCAAAAATCTGGATGTCAGAGACTGCTTCCCATTCTTTCATTGGATAACAAAATGCAGTTGAAAGAATCCCTTATCCTGATAAGGGCTGACTTGTATCTAACACTGTTGGGTAATTAGCAAATACTGCTTAATAAAAATACCAGCAGATGAGGACTAAAAATGAATGCTGCATGCTTGATCCTTGATCGTGACCTTTCTGACAGTTAATAGTAGCATTAAAAAAATGCATACCCCTAAATTTACACCAACATCTTGATTTCACTTCCAGTTGCCCAGATCACCTCTCCTCCTCACCATTGTCCCAGATGTTGCAATCCTAAACCAGTCCATGCACAGCTGCCACAGTACCCGAATAACCCAACCCCTGTCAAGACCGCTGTGCATTACAGAGCTGCGACTCACTTGAACTTTGCTTGAATCCTGTGGCAGAGTGGACAATGACATTCAGGAATCCATAGAGACCTGGAGATTCATCATCTGTACAAATGACACAAGGAATTTTGTTATGTTCACAGAGGAGCCAAGAATGAAAGACAGTGATAAGATTGATTAGAGAGGTTAATGAGCAGAGGGTAAACTGTCCCTAAAAGGTTGACACATACAATCAAACACTTCAGCAAGAGAGGAGACTGTTGCAGGCTGTGTTGGTTTCACCTGTGATGCCTTCTGGCAACGTGTGACTTTTCCAATGACAGTTCTAGGGTCAGAAAGACAGCGTGAAAGAATATCAAAGGATAAAAAGTAAAATAGAGAGGCTAAATCTATACTATCAGATTAAATAATACTTGAGGATGGTCTCTGACACAATTTTGGCCAACTAGTGTACTTCGAAGGGATGCCCAGGCACAGTTCAAAGCTGCCCCACGCCAGGACTCCACAGGTACTCCAATCCCTGGCTGCACGTAAAGACCATTTACTAGTCAATCAATATATATTGGAGGATGTCCTGGAATATTTTACTAATTCAGATGTAGCCATGTAATTTGGAGCTTGTATTTTTATTGTTGCAGCAAGTAACATTGGGATGACAGATTGTTCTTGATCCTGCTGCTCTCTTTTTGTATGCTATCACCGGCTTCAGCTAAACTACACAAGTTGGGTACACATGGTCTCAGCTTTTGTTTTACAGGAACTCTCAGTTTGTAACTCATCACCAGGTTGAGACCTGTAGCAAAAAACCCCAACAAAACAAAACAACACAACACACACACACAAACAAAAACCCCCAAACAGTAAGAGCAGTTCTAGGGGAAATGCACACACGCAGACAGTAGGTTTTCGCTGCAGCTGTACCGCATGAAAGCATAAACCAAAGGTCTCACCTTCCTTATTGATAGTGAGAGGAATGTTGTGGACTGTCTGAAGCTTCACACAGGAGTTTGTCAGCATCTGGAGCTCCACCGATGTGAGTGAGAAGCTTTTAAAGCCTGCCAAGGAGATTCAAAGAGGGAGGAATTACAATTCAAAGCAGAGGCTGGATGCATGCTCCCTCACTCTGGGAGGATAGCTGTTCCTTGGGCAACGCTCAGCAGCACTACTGTGGTACTCAGGTCTGTACTGCTGCTGCAGCCCAGCTCTACTGAGCGTGTATTTAGTGACTTTTTGGAGGGAAAAGTCTCAGAATGGTTCAGAGGAAACAAGGGGAGCTCTTACTTTCTTGCAAATCCAAAAACCACCCATGACAAAAAGGTACATACGTTTCTTTGGACTGGAATCGGGTAAAAAAGTGCAGCTGTTCCCTCTGCCCAGAGCTGGACAGAACTCTGATCCCCGGGCTAAATGGGAGAATCTCCACACACACTACGTGCTCTCCCTACACATTCCCTGCATGCTGCTGCAAGCAAAAGTCCCACAGACAGGCTCATCTGAGCAGAGACCGAAGACATCCATCTTGTACTGTAGATTTCAATGCACATCAATCTATTTGCAGGGAACCCTGCCCCACACCTCAGACTCTGGACTCCTGCTCTTTAGTAAGATCACAGTATTTGTACCACTGCTGAGCTAAGGGACACTCACATTTCTTCTGCTGCTCCCGGATGTTCTCCCTCCACTCTGCCCTTTCATAGTCCGATGAAATGAGGAATGTGTAACTCTGACCAGGAAAACAGAAGAAAATGGGATATGCATTAGTCTGAGTGACCACTGAGAGCAATCCTGACTGCCTCCCACCCTCCTCCAGTGGAAATTGCAAGACATACTGTTCTCTGGTACTCCCAGCAGTTGCCCAGCATCACAGCTTTGCAAGCGACTGGCAGGACTCTGGCAACCTGCCTTCTCAGCAATGTGCTAGCAGTACCTTGGAGCCAGCACTTTCACAGAGCTCCACCCTGCAAGCAGCAGCTGCATCCCCTGTGGGATGAGGTCCTATGGCAGCTCTGTCCTATTCCTCACAACAGTTGTACCAGGAAACCCAAAAGCCTCCAGCACAGGCCTAGACACTGATGCAAGCTGGGGAAGCAGCAACCAGCTTGTGGATTTTCACCAAGTAGTAACAGGATCCCTGTGACAATCCTTTGTCATGTGCATGAGAAGGCCATAATGACAGGTTATAGCACTGACTGAGCAGGGGATACCTCTGGCACAGTACACATCCCCCAACACTGAAGAAGATTGTCCACAACCATTCAGCATCCCTGGTGCCAAGTGCAGCCTACAGGCCTGAGGAGACAGCCCTGGGTGTGCTAAGCCTTGAACTTGAAGGGGAGTCTGGAAGGCAGCTGCTGCAGAGCTTTATCTTAGGTGAAGAGAGCCAGGCCTCCTGCTCTGCCAGGGCAGGTGCTGAGGTAGAGGATTGATTTCTAACATTATTTTTTTAAATGCCAACATTGCATACAAATTAGCCACAGCCTTACAAGATGTCATCATAATCTTTGGTGTAGCAAGGGTTAGGTGTTTGCTACTTAGAAAGTGCTTTTGTGACAGATGGTAGAGGGCATGGAGACCTCCTTGTACAACAGTGTATACAAACACACACCCACACCCACCCCCCTTGACCACTGCCTTGTACACTGCAGAGGCCAGAAAAGCCACTCACCTTGCCATTACGATTGTGCACCCGGAAGGCCATGTTGGGAGACATTAACAGTAGGAGGGATTCCTGCTCCGAGAGCTTCTTTTTCAACCTCTCAATGACCTTGCTGCCTTTATTGGCCCTCTGAAGCAGGGGGGGGGAGGAGAGAGAGAGAATACACGCATCATTCTCCAATGTCTGCCTCCATTTACGCTGACAGACATTTTAAGATCCACAGTTCCTTCCTTCTGTGGGTAGCCAAATGGCCCCAGGCAGGAGAAATGCTTTCTGCAGGATCCAGAGGGCTCCCAGCTGCTCAGGAAGATGCTACCTGCAGTATCTCCACACTCAGATTGACTCTTTTCCTCAGTTCCAGCTGCCCCGGATGAAGGTGCAAACGTGTGTGGCCACTGTCCCAGTTATACCCTGTACTTTCTGTTCCAGAAGCTGAAGCAGCACCATGTCACTAGGCAGCCACAGCACTGCCAGGTCCTCCACAAGGATCTTTAATGAAGGAGACTGTAAGGAACCTCTCTAGAAGCTGCCCAGAACTCTGTTGCCAAACTTCTCTCCCGCTTACCGCCCAGCAATCCATTTGCAACAGAGGTCACCTACAACCAAGGATTTTCTTGGACAAAACCCAGTCCCAAACCCAGATGTATATTGTTAGGCACTGAGGTGCATATCTTAAGACACCTAAACCTTTTGAGTAAGATGCTTCTACATGTTGCTCCTCTTAGTATGTTACTTTTTCTAGGAAGCCCTCTCTGAAAGCAAGCCAGAGCAGAGAGGAAGAAGCATATTCTTGGGAAGTGTGGGAGATAGTCATGTCATGGTACAAGCAATGTTATTCATATCATGTTCTCACACCAGCAAGCCTTCAGTTTTCAAACTCTTATTTCTCTTTTGGATTCCAGGAAGGTTTGGAGTCTAACACCTCCAGGGAAGCATGTCTTGCAAGCAAAGAGAAGCCTGGGCCAGAAACACCATATCTGTGACAGACTGTCCAGTCAACGTAACTGGTGTTCTCCACATATTGGCTGCCACGTTGACACCGGTGAAATCAGAAAAAGCATAAATGAGCCTGCAAAAATTCAGAACTACGCGGCTTCTGACCAAAAGCACTTGAAGGATCATATTTAACAGAAACTGGCATGCCACACTTCCAGTCCTTCTCTTGTCCACAGCATAAGAGCCCTGCCCTCCACATGGATGCTCAGGGATAGCAGTCAGTGGAATTTCCAGGTGTGTAGAGGAGCTACTGGGTGCAACAACAAGGTCTCTTTGTTTCTGCCTCCTCACAGGATTATCATTCAAGCTGTGCACTAGGATGAGCAGTGATGTGCTGCAGAGCATCTGGATATCACTGATAACAGAGCAGCACCACAAGCTCTGCTGAGCAGTCTCAGCATGACCCCCCATGCTGTGCAGCTCTGGGAATGCTCCTTCTGTCAGCACCTCATCTCAGCACACACTGAGTCTGTACTTGGCATGAAGTGCTCAACCCCTTTTACCTTTTCACGCTGGATGTCATTCTTGATCTGGGATATCTTGATCTTCATGGCATCCAGTTCCTCATCGGGTACCAGTGGGATATTGGGCACTGCCTCAGACTCATCCACCATTTGGAAACTAAGGTCAGTAAGTGGGATGTACCATTTGCAGTCATATTGCTGGCTTTTTCTAAAAGACAGAAGATCCAAACCTTCTAACTATTACCAGTGTTTGGCAACACCCACCCACCCCCTTCCCACAAGTCCTTCCTTGCTAGTGCATAAGATACAGAAATGGGCACAACTTCACTGTTTCTCCCATGCGGAAAAACTCTGGAAAAGGGCTGCTTTCCAGCACAAAGCCTAGGAGGGCCAGTAGGCAGTACAGCACATAATAAGGCAACTTCTTTTGTTATCTATTTCTTTTCATTCTAAAAAAAAAAACCCACAATGGTCCTTTGCAAGACCTTTCAGTCCTGTGTGCTCTCCCTTTGAAGCCTCAGCAAAGGCCAAAAGCCATGCCACGTCTCTGACCTGGCTGCTACCTACGATCTAAACCTAGATCACTCCTACCTGAGCTAGGAGTGCCAGGTGAGCCAATATGTACAAACTTCTGTGTAATCCAACCAGAGGGAGAAACTCATAACTGCCATTCTCTAGTGATTTTACCAGATTAACCAGTTTACTTTTTTATCTTTCATGAGATTTATTGCCTTTCCAGCTCTACTGTCAGGAACATCCACTCCTCTGAAGGTTCATTCCTTAGAAGTATATGTGTTTCAAAAGGGGCAGGGAGAATATTTTGCTCAAGAAGGGCAAGAAGATGAGAAGAGTCTCCTCACCAGAACATTTACCAAATGAAGGCAAGCCCTGTTGAGGCAGGTATGTCAGTAAAGGTTCCTCTCCCCTCATTTGTGAGAAATGTCAACAAAACTCTTTATATACCTGCACTTTGGGGTTGACACATTATTGTACCTTTTCCATTTTTCTGCAAAACTGTTAACTGGCTGTAGTTGCAAGTGCACAATTAAAACCCTTAGTATCAAAATAAAGTGAAGAATGTCACCCATTACAGGAAAGGAGAAGTAGAAAAATGAATAGCACTTCTCCAGAATATCACCAGCTACAGCACATCCTAATTTCCTACGAGGGCTCAGGGCAGCACCAGGAGGGATCCAGATGAGGCCAAGGTCTCATCTAATAAACAGTACTACCTTGCTGGTCATCCCTTGGGGAACTACATCTTGGGGATTATGGTTACCCAGGTTGGGTATTCAAACTCAGCTAAAATTGCTAGCTAAACTCAGGACTCTGCTGAAGCTGAGGTGCAAAGCAACAAGTCCAGAAGCAAAATCTCACCCTCCAATCTGCTTCTTGAGCTTGGCACACAGGAACAGATCGGTAAAAAGAAAGACATGACGTAGCTTGCGAGCCCCCTCAACCAGCTCCACCATGAAACTGTCCTTCAGCAGCTGCCGGTGCTGGTGAAAAAAACAGGAAAAATATTTTAGTTAGTGCAGTATGAGCTCCAGATTTGGCACTGAGGCAACACATTCTTTAAACACAACTCCTACCAGAGCCAGCTCAATAAATTGATCTCATTCAAAAAAAAAAAATAAAAGGCTATTAAATGTCCCTTGCTGTAGTCTCTGCCCCCCAGTGCGGCCCTCTCTCCCAGGACAGAAATGGCCTTGCATCTCCTTCATTGTCTGGTGCCGGGTGAGGCTTCAGGCTTCTCTCCATCACCCGTTCCTGAGCCTAGGTGTAATTTATTGTGAGCCACTGCCCAGCTCCTGTGTCGCCAAGGGCCACAATCACCGATAGTGCGTCATCCTCTCACAAACCAGCAGAGAGCAGCAAACACCACTTTTCTCAGGAGTCACTCACACAGCCACTGAATTCAGCTTAAGCTGCCCCAGCAGGGAGAAAGAGTGACCACCTCCACCGACACCTCCGCGCCCCGTTCACAACAGCAGTTTGTTAACATTAACAGCTGAAGGCCATTGCTGCTTCTTTATTACAAGTGCTGTTAAGGGGCAACTTCTGAACAAAATGTGCATCTAGCAAACTTCTCCCTAGTCCCTTAGCAGCTTGTGTTTAAATTGGACCATCTGGATACGTCTCCATCCCAACCCCATTTCAATCATTTTTTATATATCATATAAACTTTCCTCAGACCTAGAAGATGCGAAGAAACTGCACAGCCCTGATGCCTTTATTCCTCTTTCTAGTTCCAGGGAGCTTTACAACCTCCTAAACAAGAGGCACATGTTGGTAGGCAGAGCATCACTTTCCTAATTCCCTTGTGGGGATTCCATGGTTGAAAGACAAAGGAGCTGGAGCACTGGTACTGAGGGACATGGCCATTGGCTGTTACCGGTGACCAAGCCAGGAGTTTCAAGCCCTGCTCTATGCTCAGGCTCTGATAGAAGGATCAATAGCACCCTGGGTACACAGCTGGAATAGGTATCTCTCACTGACTTTCAAACAGAAGTCAGGGGTATTCAATCAGCTTGGAGCAAATTTTATTCCCACCAACACATGTAACTGTCAGTGTTTCCTTGCTATTCCAGCTAAGAGGATGCTCCCCCTGATACCCATGAGTGATATCTACACACACCATATGTGCCTAGAGAGCATCATGGCTGGGGATAAGACTGATGTGACACTGCTGTCCAGCACTAACCAACACCTCCCATTTCTGCTCACTGTCAGCCTGCTCCAGACTTGGAGCATGACTCACTCCTGACCTGCAATATCTTTGCGATCCCCATGCTGGGAAACAGACATGAAACCCCTGCATTTCCAAGAGGTGGCTGTGCTCAGCCACGCAGCAATATGCAACAGGAAAGGATTTAACCTGAGCACGGGCAGGACATCCAAACCAGAACTGATGCCTCAGTTTCTCAGGTTATGCCCCATGGGTTTTGTTTGCCGCGTGACTTAACAAGCCCTGAACCCATTTACTGCAGAGGGTGTGGGAGTGCAAACCCCCACGCTGCCTCTCCTTCCGCCTGTCATTCCTCCTATCTTGGCTCGCTGAAACGAAAACAAACCACATCAGTCCCGAGCCCAGCAGGCATCATGGCAAGGAACACAAGGCAGTGAAATGCCCTTGCAGACATAGTTCTTGTATCCACGCTCTGTCCTGCAGCACCCTAAACTTCCTGACATGGACTAGGGGTCTACATTTTCCTGTCTACAGCTGCACTAGCACTACAGCTTGCTGTTAAAGCACACAGAGCAGTGTCAGTGTCTCATCTTGGTGAAAATCTGTGAGCAGCAGCAGAAGTGGCACCTTTCCCATAGTGCCAGGAAGCAAGGCTGCTTCCCTGACAGACTGCTGCACCATCTCTGGGCAGAAGTCTGTGGAGATCTGGTATCCAGCAGTGATTCAGGCTCCAAAAGGCCTGTACATATGTTAATGGTTATTTTTAAGTGGGCATGATCCTCCTGGCTTCTCCTCAGTGGTTCTGGGGAGAATGCCTGCCTGCATTAATGTCTCTGCTGCTGATGTGCACTTGTGCCTGCCTCCCCTTCCTGCCTGGTGAACAAACCCCAGGTAGGAAACTAGAAACAGTGAGCTTTATAAATAAATAAATGTTTATTTATAGAAGGCAGTATGTTGTCAGTAGAAAAAAACACTCTCCAAAGCTGCAAAGAATTTCATTTGGGAGCAATAACAAAGCAGAGAAAGATATTTTCTAGGCAAGCCAAACCCCTGATCTCAGGTTTCTAGATCTGATGCATATTAATTACACTGCAAACCAGCTCAGCTCCTCCAGGGCAATGAGAATAGCAGCTTGTTGCCAGCTCAACCTCTGTTCATTGTTCATAGGTGTTAAGATGTTCTCACAGCTCACTCTGCTACCCAGCAGGATGTGGCACGGGCTCTTCCCTACCGGGCAGGGACATGGTACAGTCCTGACCTGGCCTTCTGCTCCCCTCTGCCAAACACCAGCAGGATGTGAGACCAGCCAAGACTCCAGCTCAGCGCCCTGCTAAGTTCCTAGCTGAAATATATCCCCAGCTAGTCCAGAGCACATATTCAGTGCTCCATCCTGGGAAGATGTCTCTGGTGGCAGAGACAGGACAACAACTTGGCCAGCAATGTGTTTCTTCACCAGCAGTGGAGGGCAGAGGCCCACGAGAGGTGTGAGAGGACTGTGAAAGACTACTGCTCAGTAGTTAAGGGGAAGCCCATACTGAGGCCTCCACAAAGTAAGAAAAGAAGAACTCATCAGTATTCCCTGAAGTAAGGCTACAAACATCTCCACATGGCCTGCCTGGTCCCGACAGGCCACCCCTTCTTCTGTCTTCTGGAATTGCATCTCACATGCTGCAGCACAGTCATTGGCTGTCACTATCCAAGACGACTTCCTCCAAACAGCCAAGCTCTCTGTTCCACATCTCCCCAAAACCCAAGGAGAAATCTCAGCCATGTGATGCCAAAACAGGAGTGAGATTCAACGGCTTTCATACTTCTCATCTAGGACTGAGGTACCACACATCTGCACCGAGTTTATTTTGGCTAGCACTGCTGGGTACAAAATACCCTGACTGACATGAGACACAGTGCTACCAAGAGGCAGCAAAGTCTTTGGCAGCATGATCTTCCAGAAAGAGCTGGGTGGGAAGAAGACAAGGCTGTTATTTCCTAAGCTTGACTGGAACAGAAGTGAAAGGGATGTATTCCAGTCAGGCACTCAGAGAAAAACACTAAGCTTCCCAGGCCTTTCACTCTTGATATCTTCTCACTCATGAGCTAATTGGGAAGGTCTCCCTTCAGCATGCAGGGGTAAACTGTCACAAAAACAACCAAGTATGTGGGGAAAAGAGGATAGGAGAAAACATTTGTGGATCAAGTCA